>ML323647.1:0-63761 GCA_005239505.1 Nicotiana paniculata
TAGGAAACATTCTATCTTTCTTGAACTCTTTCGTGCTGATCTATTGATTCTTGAAATCTGAACCTACGCTGTTTCATTCTCTCACAGATGGTGAGGACACTCCATACCGATCAAAGTGACTAGTCACCGGCTAGACCAGCGAGAGGTCGAGGCCGCGACCGAGGGTGTGGTAGAGGTAGGGGGCCAGCCCGCGCAGTAGCCGGGGAAATACCTGAGGATCCCCCTGTTGATCATGATCAGGTTCCCGCCAATGGTGTCCCAGCGGGACAGGCTCATGCACCAGCAGTATGGTTATTCCGGGTCTTTAGGAGTCAATATGCACCGATTTGGCTCAGGCCGTTGCCATTTCTTCTTCTGCCACCACAGCTCAGGTCGGGGGAGGCAATCAAACTCCAGTTTCCCGGACACCTGAGCAGGCTGCACAGGGTATTTAGGCACCGGGAGCAGCCCCAGCTCAACTAGCTACTCCGATTCAGGATTACGTGGTCCCTGCTATACCTGAGGATGAGCAGCGCAGGTAGGAGAGGTTTAGCAGACTTCAGCCTCTAACTTTCAGCGGTACAAAGGGCGAGGATGCCTAGGGATTTCTAGATAGGTGCCAGAGGATACTGCGCACCGCAGGTATTCTAGAGACCAGCAAGGTCTCGTTTGTTACGTTTCAGTTTGCGGGTGCTGCCTTTACTTGGTGGGAGTCTTTCGAGAGGCGTAGACCGGTTGGTTCAACACCTCTTACCTGGCAGAAGTTCTCCATGATCTTTTTGGAGAAGTATGTTCCTCAGTTCCACAGAGAGGAGTAGCGTATGCAGTTTGAGCAGCTGCGCCAGGGAGAGTTATCAGTCAATCAGTACGAGATGAGATTTTACGAGTTGGCTAGGCATGCTTCTGAGATTATCCCTACTGATTGGGAGAGGGTGAGGAGGTTCTTAGATGGTCTTTCTTATCAACTTCGGTTGTTTATGACTCGAGAGAGAGTATCAGTTGCTTCATTCGAGCAGGTTGTTGACATAGCTCGAGATATTGAGTCTGTTCGCCGCCAGGAGCAAGAGGAGAGGGAGGCCAAGAGGCCTCATGGTTCGGGCAGTTCCAGTGGTGCTCCCTTCAGGGGACAATTTCAACAGGGTAGGCCCGTCCATTCAGGCCTCCTCAGTCAGGCCGCCCAACTTATAGTGGTGCATCTTCGGGGCAGGGTCCCCGTGGTTCTCAGTCAGGCCGTACTTCATTTGGTGCCCTCCCAGCTCAGAGTGCAGCTCGAGAACCTCCAGTTCAAGGTTCATCTATTCAGGAGTCTTCCAGTGGCCGTGCAGGTGCTAGGGGTTTCTATCAATCCCCGCCTCCAGCTCCAGGTAGTTTTTTTGATTGCGAAGAGTTCGGGCACGGGTGGAGGCAGTGTCCCCACCGTTCCAGTGGATCTTCTCAGTAGAGGGGCCAGCCTTCGACTTCAGCTCCAGTCACTTCACCACCCGCCCAGGCAGCCAGGGGTGGTGGTCAGTCAGCCAGAGGCTACCCTAGAGGGGGAGGTCGAGCAAGGGGAGGTCAGGCTCGTATGTATGCATTTCCAGCCAGGCCGGATGCTATGGCCTCAGATGCCATGATTGCAGGTATTGTTTCAGTCTGTTGCCGTTATGCCTTGGCTTTATTTGACCCTGGTTCCACATATTCCTATGTTTTTTCATATTTTGCCAGTTTTTTGGATGTGCCCCGTGAGTCTCTGGTCACCTCTATTCACGTGACGGTGGGCGATACTGTTGTTGTGGAACGCGTGTATCGATCATGCATGATATGTACTGGGGGTTTGGAGACCTGAGTGGACCTACTGTTACTCAGCATGGTCGATTTTGACGTGATATTGGGCATGGATATCTTCGTGCCATGCTGTTCTTGATTGTCACGCTAAGACCGTGTGCCAGGGTATCTGAGGGTTGAGTGAAGAGGTTCTTCCGAGTATATGCCTAGCAGGGTGATTTCTTACCTGAAGGCTCGATGGATGGTTAAAAAAGGGTGTTTATCTTATTTAGCCTTTGTGAGGGATGTCGGTGGTGAGACTCCCGCTATTGATTCAGTTCCTGTGGTCCGTGATTTTTGGATGTGTTTCCTGTAGACCTGCCAGGCATGCCACCTGACAGGGATATTGATTTTGGTATTGACCTGGTGCTAGGCACTCAGCCTATTTCTATTCCACCATATCGTATGGCGCCAACGGAGCTAAAGGAATTGAAGGGGCAGCTTCAGGAGCTCCTGGATAAGGGGTTCATTCGGCCTAGTGTGTCACCTTGGGGTGCACCGGTGTTGTTCGTTAAGAAGAAAGATGGGTCGATGCATATGTGTATTGATTATCGGCAGTTGAATAGGGTTACGGTGAAGAACCGGTATCCCTTGCCCCGTATTGATGATTTGTTTGACCAGCTTCAGGGAGCCAGAGTATTTTTCAAGATTGATTTGAGATCTAGGTACCATCAGTTGAGGATTCGGGATTCTGATATCCCGAAGAGTGCTTTCAGGACCAGGTATGGTCATTATGAGTTCTTGGTTATGTCGTTTGGGCTAACCAATTCCCCAGCTGCATTCATGCAATTGATGAACAGCGTGTTTCAGCCTTATCTTGATTCCTTCGTCATTGTGTTCATTGATGACATCCTGGTTTATTCTCGTAGCCAGGAAGAGCATGCTCAACATTTGAGAGTTGTGTTACAGAGATTGAGGGAGGAGAAACTTTATGCGAAATTCTCCAAGTGTGAGTTTTGGCTGGGATCGGTAGCTTTCTTGGGGCACGTGTTGTCCAGTGAGGGGATTCAGGTTGATCCAAAGAAGATAGAGGCGGTGCAGAGTTGGCCCAAACCGTCCTCAGCTACAGAGATTAGGAGTTTCCTTGGTTTGGTGGGATATTACCGTCGCTTTGTGGAGAGATTCTCTTCGATAGCTTCGCCTTTGACCAGATTGACCCAACAGGGTGCTCTATTCAGATGGTTTGATAAGTGTGATTCAGAAGCTCAAATCAGCATTGACTACAGCTCCAATACTAGTTTTGCCTACTGGTTCGGGTTCTTACACAGTTTATTGTGATGCTTCCAGAGTTGTCTTGGGAGCAGTATTGATGCAGGACGGTAAGGTGATTGCCTACGCGTCCAGGCAGTTGAAGGTGCACGAGGAGAATTATCCAGTGCACGATCTTGAGTTAGCTGCCATTGTTCATGCCTTGAAGATTTGGCGGCATTATCTTTATGGAGTGCAGTGTGAGATTTTCACCGATCATCGCAGTTTGCAGTATCTGCTGAGGCAGAAGGACTTGAATTTGCGTCAGAGGAGATTGTTATAGCTCCTCAAGGATTATGACCTCACTATCATATATCATCCGGGGAAGGCCAATGTAGTGGCCGATGCCGTGAGTCGCAGAGCAGAAGGTTTGGGGAGTTTAGCTTACCTTCTAGTAGTAGAGCGGCCATTAGCTCTTGATATTCAGGCCTTAGCAGGTCATTTGGTGAGATTGGATCTATCAGAACCCCACGGGTGTTGGCTTGTGTAGCCTCCAGGTCTTCTCTTTACGATCAGATTAGAGCACGCCAGTATGATGATCCATATTTGCTTGTTCTTCTGGACAGGGTACGTCGCGGTGACGCTAGAGATGTGGTTATTGGTGATGATGGGTTCATGATGATGTAGGTCCAGATTTGCGTGCCCAATGTAGATGGACTTCGAGATTTGATTCTAGCAAAGGCTCATAGTTCGCGGTATTCCATCCATCCTGGTGTCGCAAATATGTATCAGGATTTGAGGCAGCATTATTGGTGGAGGAGAAAGAAGAAGGATGTTGTGGAGTTTGTGGCTCGGTGTCTCAACTGTCAGCAGGTCAAGTATGAGCACCATAGATCAGGTGGATTGCTTCAGAGGTTTGATATTCCGGAGTGGAAGTGGGAGCGGATCTTCATGGACTTCGTAGTTGGACTCCCATGGACTTCGAGGAGGTTTGATGCTATATGGGTTATTTTGGATCAGCTGACCAAGTCCGTGCACTTCATTCCTGTTGGTACTACGTATTCATTGGAGAGGTTAGCTGAGATTTATATCAGGGAGATTTTCCGTTTGCATGGGGTTCCAGTTTCTATCATTTCCGACAGAGGCACTCAGTTCACGTCCCAGTTTTGGAGAGCCGTGCAGAGAGAGTTAGGTACTCAGGTTGAGTTGAGCATAGCGTTTCATCCTCAGACTGACGGGCAGTCGGAGCATACCATTGGAGGACATGTTGCGTGCTTGTGTGTTGACTTTGGTGGTTCATGGGATCAGTTTCTGCCACTAGCGGAGTTTGCATATAATAACAGCTATCAGTCGAGTATTCAGATGGCTCCGTATCAGGCCTTGTATGGTAGGAGGTGTAGATCTCTGGTTGGTTGGTTTGAGCCGGGCGAGGCTAGGCTATTGGGCACAGACTTTGTTCAGGATGCTTTGAGTAAGGCAAAGTTGATTCAGGAGCGGCTTCGCACAACGTAGTCTAGGAAGAAGAGTTATGCGGACCGGAAGGTCCGAGAAGTGTCTTTCATATTTGGGGATAAGGTGTTGCTAAAGGTATCAACCATGAAGGGTGTTATGAGATTCGGAATGAGAGGAAAGCTGAGTCCCAGGTTCATTGGACCATTTGAGGTACTTCAGAGGGTTGGGGAGGTGGCCTATAGGCTTGCTATGCCTCCCAGTTTATCGAGTATTCATCCAGTATTCCATGTTTCGATGCTCCGGAAGTATGTTGTTGACCCTTCCCATGTTTTGGACTTCAGCATGGTCCAGGTCGAGGGTGATATGTCATATGAGGTAGAGCAAGTGGCTATTTTGGGTCGTCAGGTCAGGAAACTGAGGTCTAAGGATATAGCTTCAGTGAAGGTTCAGTGGAGAGGGCAGCCGGTAGAAGATGCCACCTGGGATACCGAGCGGGAGATGCAGGATAGATATCCTCACTTATTTGAGGATCTAGGTATGTTTCTAGACCCGTTCGAGTACGAATGTTTGTTTAAGAGGGGGAGGATGTAAGACCCGACCGGTCGTTCCGTGAGATTTACCCCATTTCCCCTATTTCTGAATTCGTTATGTATCGCTATCTTGTTTTTGATGTGTTGGATCAGTTGGTTTGGTTCCGGAGTAGTTATGGTGAGAGTTTAGGCATTTAGCCTTTTAAAGTAGCTTAATAGTTGAGAAAGTCAACTGAGAGTTGACTTATTGGTAAACGACCCCGGAATGCGGATTTTATGGCTCGCATATCTTTGTTAGGTGATTTGGGACTTGGGAGTGTGTTCGGAATAGTTTTGTGATGTCCGGAGTAGAATTAGGCTTGAATTGGCGAAAGTTAATTTTTGACGATTTCCAGTCGGCAGTGGAAAATAGGCTATCGATGTCAGAATGGAATTGCGAAAGTTGGAACGGTTTTGTAATGTCCATTTGGATATGTCTGCAAAATTTCAGTTTAATCGCAGGTGTTTAGGTTGGTTTCGACGTAGTTGGCGAATTTTAGGAGTTTCAAAGTTCTTAGGCTTGAATTTGATGAAAATTTGGTGTTTTCTTGTTGTTTTTGGTTTTTCGAGGGCTCGACTAAGTTGGAGTTATCCTACAGGGTGTGTTGGTATGTTTGGTTGGGGCCCCGAGGGGCTCGGGATTGATTTCGGATGGTTGACGGGAAGTTGGAGTATTTTTTGGAAATCTGCTGTGCTAATTTGCTGGTGTTTTCGCACCTGCGGAAGGGGAGTCACAGGTGCAGTTGCACAGGAGCGGAGAGAAAGGTCGCAGGTGCGAGTTTTGCATGTGTAGGGAATGGTCCGCAGGTGTGAGAGGTTTGTCGCATCTGCGAAGCCGCAGGTGCGGAAAGGTGGTCGCAGGCACGAGAATTGGCCAGTTAAGTGAGTCTCGCAGGTGCGCACCCTGGGACCGCAGGAGCGGCCAATTGTCCGCAGGTGCGGAAATGACTGTGCAGAACAGTATAAAAAGGACGCCTCCGCGAAATTTATTAGTTTTCATCAATTTGCATGCGGGAGGAGTCCATTGAAGGTGGTTTTGAGAGAGAATTTCAAAGTTCTTCAGCAAAGGTAAGTTCTTTGGTTGTTAATCCCGTTCCTATGCTATTTTGTTAAGATTAGGCTTGAAAATTTAAGGATTTGGGTAGGAAAAAGTTGGAAAAATGGGAGGAAAGAATTGGGATTTCTTTTGAGGTTTTGGAATGGCAATTGTGGTCCCATTTTGTTGTTCTTTGTATGTATAGAATCGTGGGAGGACAAAGTTTCTAATGATGTAAAAATTATTGAATTCTGAGATGTGGGCCCGGGGCTTGGGTTTGGCCAAATTACGAGATTTTTGATTAAATTGATAATTTTCGATTGGGTTGTGTTCCTTGAGTATATATTAATGATGTTGAACTGGTTTTGGCTAGATTCGGAGCAATCGGGAGCCAATTTGAGGGGAAAAGGAATAGCGGACTAGTGTCGCGGCCCGGTAGAGGTAAGTAATGGTCTTAAATCTTGTCGTGAGGGTATGGAACCCCGGACTGCATTATTTTCTCACTGAATTTGGAATGGCGCACATGTCGAATGACGAATATGTGGCGCGTACTGATTCTTGAATTGGACTAGGTCCTCTCCGCGGCAACTAATGAGTTGCATATTTACTCAAAAGCTTATGTTAAATTATGTTCTAAAGATTTGTGAAATATTTGGGCTGTAAGCCGTGTTTAGGGCCTCGTGCCGACCTGTTTAGACCTCTTTGAGGGCGTTTTACTGCTGTTTTCCACACTACCTGTTGATGATTTTACTCAGCATCATTGTGCATACTGTTTTATTTGAAACTCAACTTGATTTACACTACATGGGAGCATTAAAATGATGTTTTCGGGTCGAGTACCCCTCCGGAGTCTGTACACACCCCCAGTGAGTGCACCGAGTGTGAGTGATTCAGTGATTGGGAGGCATGAGTGGCTGTGAGGTGTTGAGTGATTGTGAGGTGCTGAGGGCTTGTGAGGCATGTCCGAGGGGCTGATTATGAAACATGTTTTTGCCCGAGGGGCTACTTATGATTTTACTACATTCATTTGCATACCAAATCCTTGTTTTAAAGTTGTTAAAAATGTGCATTGTTTTAAGGACTTTTGTGAAGTTGATTTCTAAGGCATGATGATTTCGTATATCAATGTATACTATTCGAAAGTAAGGCTGTGTATATTGTGACTTGATGACATTGATTTTTATGTGATTCCTTTCTACTTAGACTTGATTTATTTCCATTACTACTGAGTTGGCGTACTCACATTACTCCCTGTTCCTCTGTGTGCAGATTCAGGAGCAGATATCGAGCGTTAGCTTTTATATATATATCGCAGCGGAGCTGGATCGTGGGGATATAGAGGTATTTGTTCAGCGTTTGCAGCATCTTTGCTTTCCCTTCCTGTTGTATTTAGCTTTGATTCGGAGTTTTGTATCATAATACTTTATTTTGGCTTATTTCACTAGATGCTCATTACATGTTGGCTCCGGGTTTTGGGGATGACAGTACTGTATATAAAAATTTTCCTATTATATTAAGAACTTTTTGTATATTGTTATGAATTGCTTGAAACTTAAATGGGATTTTCAAAAGGAAATGTGAACACGCGGTAGTCGGCTAGCCTAGTTCCACGATAGGCGCCATCACGGCCGGTTAGGATTTGGGGTCGTGACACCTTGCTACATAATATATGAGTCACTTATTTGGGCTAGTGTGCTTGTCACGTTTGGGGGGGGGGTTAAGCTTATCAAAATGCTTAATTAATTAGTTAATCTCCCAAAAAAAATTATTAATTACCCAATTATTCACATAATTAAGAATTATCTCAATTTAAAATACTTCTCAATTTTAACACACTTTATGTACCTTCCTATCATGGTCATGTGGTACCTTGCATGACACTAGTCCATAAATGTCGGGTATTATAGCTCAGACCGTATATTATCTCAAAATGTCAAATTTTGATGAAACTCATTTTCTTCGATTCACTTACCCTCTCACCTTTACGAATTTACTTATCATTGTTTGAAATAGCATAATACTTATGGCCTCAAAATAATCTCATTCCCGAGCTTACATCGATTAACTTACAACGAAAATTTAATGTACAAAACTGTGGGATGTAACATCTGATTTTCGAGCTTTAATCAATTTACTTATGGCGTACTTCCACGTGCGAAAATATGGGGTGTAACATCATTCCCCTCTTTAGAAATTCATCCTCGAATGTTGACTGATGCACTTATTGTTATCATAACTTATAGCTCTTGCGAATACCTTAATACTCTCTTTGACATCTAGGCAACTGTTCTGTGAATAAATCCAAAGGCCAGGGCATTCTCCCCTTTAGGCGTCTTTCTCACACCATGACTCGTGGTCGGAATTCTCCCAATCTCATAAATGTTGCTACCTTCTATTATGCAGTATGTACGACTTTTTCCTTGTAAGTGCGCCTATGCGACTCTTCTCTCGTTTTTCCTCCAGTTTTTAGCCATTGCTGAAGTTATTCGCCCGGTACTTTGTCGAACTTACGAATAATTCTATATCTTATTTCATAGACCCGGTTATCTATCTGCATGATTTTACTGCATCAAGGTAGGTCATACTACACCATAAATCTTACTTCGATTTATCGTTACTGGGGTCTGCTACCAAACTCTAGGTTACTCTCGTTGCTTATCCTATATGTATAAATCTAAGTCCTTTAATGCTTCTTTATTACTATTCATTTTAAGACTGATGGCCTAATCTCATCTCATACTTTGTAACTTTTATCCATGTATTGTTGATTCACCTTAATGTCGATATGGATGTGTCGTGCACCACACTTATAAGAAGGAGGCCTGCTGCTAGGGCTCACATCTCATCAGAGAACATCTGAAATGATTAGACTGATCCACTTGGGCGATGCCATGCTTTCATAACCATATTTCATAGCATCCCAATGTGATTCACCTTACATGGGTATTTTAATCCTGTACAATTCATGAAATCCCTTTTTTTTTTCAAATCATTACTCAAGCAAAGTCTCAAACGTCATCCTTTATCTATTACAATTACACCCTTATTTTACTTCTAGGGCAGCATTCCATCACCTTTAAATGCTATTAGTCTTAGACTCCTTTGAGTTTATTCAGGCTATATTGAGATTTCTAAACTTAGAGAACCCATTAGTTCTCTCGTTTTCATGGGCTTAATCCCGAGGACTTATCCATTCTCGTCACCTTCTCACTCGCCCTTTCTTATCCTTACTAATGTCTTCCTAAAATCTTGTCGCTCTACCATACTTTAGCTTGCGATCTACACATATCTATTATATTATTCGCCACCTTCCTTCAACTTGCATGCACCATAGATTTCCTTATGTTATTCATGAACATCAACCGAGACATCACATCGTCTCCAACTCTTCTTTTCTCTCTTGACTAGATGTGACGACCCGACCGGTCGTCTTAAGAATTAATGCCCCGATCCCCTGTTAACTGTTTTCCCCAAGTCTATTTCTGCTAAATTGAATTGCCGGGACGTTCGGTTTTGAGTTTCGGAGAGTTTTGGGACATTTAGTCCCTAAATGAGAGCTTAAGTGTTGGAAAGTTGCCCGTAGTCGGAGCAGTGTGAAGACGGCCTCAGAATGGAAATACGATGGTTCCATTAGCTCCGTTAGGTGATTTCGGGGTTGGGAGTGTGCTCGGAATGTATTTTGGAAGTCCGTAGCTCATTTAGGCTTGAAATGCCGAAGTTTGAATTTTTGGAGTTTCCGGTCCGATGTGAATTTTTGATCCGAGGGTCGGAATGGAATTCCGCAAGTTGCAGTAGTTCTGATATGTCATTTGGGATGTGTGTGCAAAATTTGAGGTCATTCAGATAAGTTTAGACGTGTTTCGGCGTCGGATGTGAATTCTAGAATTTTCCTAAGTTTCTAGGCTTGAACCTATGCATAATCGATGTTTTTGACGTTATGAGACGTGTTTTTAAGACTCGACCTAGTTCAAATAAGGTGTTAAGGTTGCTTTGTGGTTTTGGTTGAGGTCCCGGGGGCCTCGAGGTTGTTTCAGATGCTTAACGGGTGAAGTTTGGGAAAATTATTGCTGCTAAACCAGGCACCTTCTGGTGTCTTTGCACTTGCGAAGGTTTTTCCGCAGGTGCGGTGGCCTTGATCGCAGGTGCGATAGGGGAGATTTGACCAGTGTTCGTAGGTGCGGTACTGCAGGCACGACCAAACGACCACAGGTGCGGCCCCAGTGTAACTTAAGTGATTTCCGCACCTTCGTTGGTTTTTCCGCAGGTGCGGTAATTGAGCCCGCAGGTGCGAATCTCCTGCGTGTTTTATTCCAAAAATCTGAGAGTTCATCTCATTATTCTAAAAATCGGGTGGGAGCTCAAGAAGTGGCGATTTGCTGTGGGTTTTGAAGAGAAGGATCATAGGTAATATTTTCTAATCCTAATTCAGTTTTAGACCATTAATTCCTGTTGTTTTATTTAGTTTAATTACTAAAAATGGGGGAAAAAACCATAGAAAAGGGATGAGATTTTCCAAAACCGAGATTCTGAAAAATGTGGGGTTTTTGGCATCGGATTTCGATTGTTTTTGGTTGAATGAGTCCGTGAGTGAATGGGTGTCCAAATAATATACCTTTTACCCGATTCCGAGACGTGAGCCCGAGGGGAGTTTTGGTCATTTTACATAATTTCGCGCCTTAGCTTGAATTAAACAATGAAAATTAGTTGCATGAGATGTTATTTACGATATGTAATTGAATTGTTTAGATTTGGGCCATTTGGAGTCGGATACTCGTGGCAAACATGTGGTTTCAAGTTGAATTTGAGCCGGTTCGAGGTAAGTGGCTTGTCTAACCTCGTGTGGGGGACTTTCCCCTTAGGATGTGATATTTGGTAATTGAATTCCTCGTACGTGAGATGACGAGCAGTACTTGTGCTAATTGTTGAAAATCCGGTTTTACTTTAAATATTTAGACTGAGTTTCTTTCTTACCTGATTTATTCTATTTGCAATTATAGTCTATGTTAGCTTAGAAAAGCATGCCTAGTTGCCCTAAATTGCCTATTTGCTTAAGTTGCTTTAATTGTACTACGTAAAGCATGTTAGGCTAGAACTACTTGTTGCCTTGTATTTTTGCACTCTATTTCTGAATATCTTCTTGTTGTGGCTGCGTATTTACTTTGGGACGACGGGACGGTATCCCGAGAGATCCCCCTGCATATTTACCTTGGGACTACGGGACGGTATCCCGGGAGATCCCCCTGCATATTTACCTTGGGAATACGGGACGGTATCCCAGGAGATTCCCCCTGCATATTTACCTTGGGACTACGGGACGGTATCCCGGGAGATCCCCCTGCATATTTACCTTGGGAATACGGGACGGTATCCCAGGAGATTCCCCCTGCATATTTACCTTGGGACTACGGGACGGTATCCCGGGAGATCCCCCTGCATATTTACCTTGCGACTACGGGACGGTATCCAGGGAGATCCCTCTGCATATTTACCTTGGGACTACGGGACGGTATCCCGGGAGATCCCCCTACATATTTACCTTGGGACTACGGGATGGTATCCCGGGAGATCCCCCTGCATATTTACCTTGGGACTACGGGACGGTATCCCGGGAGATCCCCCTGCATATTTACTTTAGGACTACGGGACGGGAGATCCCCCTGCATATTTAATGACTACGGGATAGTATCTCGGGAGATCCCCCTGCATATTTAATTTGGGACTACGGGACAGTATCCCGGGAGATTCCCTTGCACATTGATAGCTGGACTACGGGACGGTATCTCGGGAGATCCTTCGGATATACATATGATGGACTACGGGACGGTATCCCGGGAGATCCTTCAGATATACATATGATGGACTGCGGGACAGTATCCCGGGAGATCCACTAGACAGTTGAGAAAAAGACTACGGGACGGTATCCTGGGAGATCCTCATTGTTACCTTTGTTATCGAGCTGTTCATATTCCATGTTTACTCTGTTCTTGTGTTTCATTAGTGTTTTGTCTGACCTTCCTTACTTCACTGTTGTGTTCACTATTACTGTCTGTTTTCATACTGTGAATCCCTATTATATTGTTTGACCTCCGTAGGGCCCTGACCTTCCTCGTCACTACCCGACCGAGGTTAGGCTTGGCACTTACCGAGTACCGCTGTGGTGTACTCATGCCCTTTCCTGCGCATGTTTTCCATGTGCAGATCCAGGTACCTCCACTCAGGCACACTATCCCCGAGGTTGAGAGATACAATAGAGACTTCGAGGTACATCTGCCGCGTCCGCAGACCAGGAGTCTCTATCTTATTCCAGCTTTTGTGAAAAGTTTATCCTTCCTTACAGTTGTATAGACATTCTGGAGTTAGAGCAGTGTATTATATTCTGTTAGCCTGTGGTTCCTGTGAGTTTCCGGGTTTTGGGGTGATATTTGTAGACTTCCATATTATTTTGGGTTGTATATGCCAAGTGGCATTTATTTACAGTCCTTCTTTTAGATTGTTCAGTTTTACTTAATTATTTCGCAAGTTATGGTGATGTTTCGCATTGTTAGGCTTACCTAGTTATAGGGACTAGGTTCCATCACGACATGTTCACGGAGGGCAAACTGGGGTCGTGACACTAGATCTCTCGTTACCTAGAAACCATAGGCTAGAATATATACCACTGACGATGCCGCTGTCATTCCTGGATAATGAATCCCCGTGCTTCCATCATTCTATTCGAAATATGAATTGTTCACAATCTTCTACATTTGAGTATCTCGTACGTTGTTCACCTTTACCTTAAGATCTGTCATCATATCTTCTATCTCTTTCATGACCTCCCTTCCACATAGGTATAATTCACATCCACAACTTGAATATCTATTATAATACTTGCAGCTCGGTGCACACACTATCCGGTAGGAGCTTCATACTGACCCCTTATGAGGCGGGTACTCTTCTAACTGGCTTTCTCATAGAGCCGTTATAGAATTTGGTTGTTGTACTATCTCTCTTGTACCTCTGATATTAAGAGTGATTCCTTATGTTCTCAATCACGATTTCTATAATTTTCTGGGTCCAATAATCAGACTCCTGATTTACTTAGTTGATGTGACTCTTTAGTTTCCTCTTCCCTATGGTAAACCTTTATGTAGACTTAAGCTATATTTCAATCTGCGACTCATGGTATTAGTTATTACTTTAGCCTTTCATGGGATCTATGGAATATCCATGATACAATCTCCTAACAATTCAATTCTTTGTCTATGACTTAGGCTCAATTCTTTCTTTTAACTTATACCGAAGTCTTCTGTGGTTGTATGATTGTCAACATATATGCTGCATGGATAATACTCCAAAATCTTAAATGCGTTGATAAAGTAACTCACTCTGGATCATCGATCGAATATTTCCTTCCAATCCTTCTCAGCTTTCTTTAAACGTAAGCAATTACCTTTCCTGGTCTTTCTGCCCTTTGTTGCGTGCATCTTGGCTTATCTTGGTTCTCATGAATACTAGAATCCCATGTAAACCATATGATCTCGAATATCACTTACTTCCTATTCATTAGTCACGATAGGTGCCAGTTCTTGTGGAGTGCATGCAATGTTGTAGTGAGACTATTATTACAAGACCATTTCTTCTTCAAGTTACTATGCTTAGGTTAAAGCCTTTTTCCTTATTTCCTCAGCTAGTCTTTCACTGTAGTACTTAGGGAGGATTCTCTAACTCTTGTAAAGCTGCAACCTTATCACATCGTATACTCGACTTAATTTTTTTGATGTCCTTCCTCACCTATAATTATCTGTAATTATTTACCTCCACGCCCTTGTGCCTGTAGGGTTGCTTCTGAACTGATGTTTTGATTGTCTTCCTAGTGTCACTCTCTTTTATTTCTGTAACCCTTATATGGTATCTTTACCTACCCCAACTCCTATCCGAATATTTCTCAAGAGTCACGATGTGCTATTTGTGAGACTGAATTCCCTATGTTGGGGTTCACTATGTTTATCTTGCATGATCTGTTGATTTGTCTTAACTTACCTCTCACACTAGCTCCTTATGTCTCAAGTGTTCATTCACATTTATTTATCAATAACATCCTGGGGGAAACCCTAACTACCTTTTCCAGGCGTTGTACTTGCATAATATTTTGGAATCGTAGCATATCTTTAGGATTTGAATAAGTGCAATCTTATCCCTTTCTCATTCTTATCACATTCTTGCTTTATCATTCCATATTTACTAGAACCACTTAATTTTGACTTAGTGTCACATCACTCCATATTCCCCCTTTTAGGGGAGTACTAAGATTTAGTGTTACGACGATCTACCTATAGATGTTTTACCCTCTTCATCTTTGGCGTATTTTCACATCATCGATGAATCTTACTTGCGAGGGTGACACTTAGTGTAACTAGCACATACAGTCCCTTAAGCTTAAATATGCTCACATTGCTTGCTTTAGGGAAGAGTTTTTCTGAATGACCATTCTCTGAATTTCTCATGAATCTTCTTTTGTTGTCCATTCTATTATTGCCGGAACGCAATATGAATTCTCATGATCCCGACCATTATCAAATCACTCAGTACCATAAATCATGTTTAGTTTATCTTGTTCATCAATCCATACGGATTTCTATTACTCTAGGTCTAAATTTTTCCTTCTGGTAATCATGTTAGAGTCACAAACTTATTTCTCGAAATGAGGATATGGCTTCATGGCCTTTACTCTTTTGTTGTTTCAAGGCCTGTCACTTCTCATCTTTTCCTTCACTTGATTATAGACTCTGTAATAATGTCCTTTTCATTTTTTTTCTACCGTTGTCATCCATGTATCATGTCTTACTCATAATGCTTCATTAACTCTCTTCTTATTTCCATGCTAACATTTCTGTTTATCACTTTATTCTAAAAACTTCAACAAGACATTCTTTTGCCTTTAGCTCCCTTTGCTCCATCCATTGGCCCTTCGGGTTGCCTAACATTATCTCTATACTAAGGACGGGATCCACACTAAGATAATATTTATCCCTCCCAGGCTTCCAATCCCTATCTTTGTAGTACTCATATCAAGCTCTACTTTTTTAGAGTGCACCATCTGGGTGTATCACAAGGAGATCTATCATCATATTTGCAATATCCTTTGGAAATGTTAGCTAACGCTACCAATCCATCCACCATTTTGGGTTACCCTAACCCCAACTATATCCTGATATCCTTCCTTCTCTTATACTACTTCTGTTAGCGCCCCATAGGGCATAAATGAGATGGGTGTGGCCAGTTGTAGATACCTCTGTTATTGTTGAAGGTAACTCAAGAGGCTTATATTCCTCTAGCCTGAATTGTAAGTACTGATAATCTTCATTAGCTGGGTACCTCGTACCCTTTTTCACGTTGCTTATTTTACTTATTGAAACTTATATCTACCTCCTGAATCTCTCATTGCTTTTCACCATATAGGTAGATATTCTTACCTTAAGGCTCCTTATCAAGAACCTTACACACATGTTCTGCTGGAAACTTCACATTTACTCATCATAAGCATGATGCAAAATCGAGTTACTCTGACTCAACTCTTCCACAACTATATATCTTACCAACCATCTTTCTGGATGTAGGTATCATCGTATTACGATAGAGTTTAGGAAATTGAGTTTTTACAACTGAGCTCTACCACACGATCTAGAGTAAGAAGAAAGAGTGACAGTCCTAAATACCCTGTAGCATCATGCTTATAATTGTGGTGCACGACACACCCATAAACAAGACTCTACTAGACATGACTTGTAGACTCCCTAGGACAGAGCTGCTCTGATACCAGTTTTGTCACGACCCAAACCGATGGGCCGCGACGGGCACTCAGTACCTTACTCATCCGAGTACTAACATAACGTATCTTTCGTATCATATTATCATAGGTAAATGAGCTGGAGAGGCTGCCGTGAGATAAATAGAATAAACATGAGAGAATACTTAACATAGAACAACCCAACCTGATATAAAAACATACATACGTGACATACGGGCCTATAAAGCCAACATGATCATTTGTAAACTCAAAACATAGGCCGACAAGGCCATACAAGTATCTGTATACATGACATCTATCTACAAGCCTCTAAGAGTATATAAATATTATAAAGGTCGGGACAAGGCCCCACCATACCAATCAATACATTTACTAATCATACTGACCAAATAAGCAACTCCGGAGCAAATGGAACGCACCAATACCTTCCGCTGAGCTGATAACCTACTTGGAGGACTCTCAACCTGTCTATCGGGACCTGCAGGCATGAAATGCAGCGTCCCCAGGAAAATGGGACGTCAGCACAAATAATGTAACGAGTATGTAAGGAATGAAAATCAGTAAACAATAGACACGAGTGAAACATGGAGTAAAAGACTCAACATGTAATTCTGAATAATTTTATGAATCATTAATATTTATAATGTCATGCATATGTGTATAAATGTCATACCATGCATAGGTATATGCATACATAACATCATCAAGCCTCTGAGCGCATCCCATCATATCATCTCGGCCATTGTGGGCAAAATAATCAACAACCAGCTGATTAGGTGGTGGTGCGCATATAATTCCATAACCTTTTCCTATATCCCATATACATATTATATACATATACACGTGTATATAACACCATCTGGTCATGGGTCAATGTAAATGAATGCAATGCATGAGAAGTACGTCAATAAAATTTCTCGGAATGTCATAAGACCATTATGCCTTTGATTAATATCATAAAGTAAACTTTATCCACGTACATATTTTTGAGACCCATGAACAGACGATAGAATAATAAGATATATGGGGAATTAAGAACATAGGAACCTTTAGTATTTCTATGAATAAAGTCATTTATGAAAATTGTGCATTTGCTCGTTTAGTTTGTATCGTATGGATCATGCCAAAGAGAAAGAAGGAATAGCCTTAAAATACCTGAGCCGATTCTCTTGACAATCCCTCTAATACACGTCAATTGTGAAAAACACGTACAACATATTGAAGTAGGAAAAAATTCATATGATATTCTTTAGAAAGATTACACTGTACTTCCTTATAATCGCAAAATCTCACGTTGCTAAGTATTAAGTAGTCTTGTATTTAATTGTAGAAAATCACGTATTTAATTTGTATGAAATTATATACGATTTTGACAATATACCAGCTTCGACCATTGTCAAATCACATCTATAATATTTCTGAAACGTGATGCTTGTATCTTCTAATCTTAAGGAGATAAGCAAAAATTAACTTGCATGTGTTAAGGGAAGTGAATATCATTATGCAAATCTTGATAAGAAAGCTAAAGAGAATGTGAATCTTGTTGTATGCTCTAACAATGTGACACCTTCCTACATAGTATATGAGTCACTTATTTGGGCTAGTGTTCTTGCCACGTGGGGGGGGGGGGTAAGCTTATAAAAAAATACTTAATTAATTAGTTAATCTTGCACTAAAGATTATTAATTGCCCAATTATCCACATAATTAAGAATTATCTCAATTTAAAATACTACTCACTTTTAACACACTTTATGTACCCTACTATCATGGTCATGTGGTACCTTGCATGACACTAGTCCTAAAATATCGGGTATTATAGCTCGGACTGTATTTTATCTCAAAATGTCAAATTTCGACGAAACTCATTTTCTTTGATTCACTTACCCTCTAACCTTCACAAATTTACTTATCACTTATTTGAAATAGCATAATACTTATGGCCTCAAAATAATCTCGTTCCCGAGCTTACATTGATTAACTTAGGACGAAACTTTAACGTACAAAAATGTAAGATGTAACATATCATTTCCGAGCTTTCATCAATTTACTTATGGCGTACTTCCACGTACGAAAACATGGGGTGTAACATTGTTGTTGCCATATGTTGTGCTCAATTGTTTTGGATCAAACAACAATTAATGGACTTTGGAATTGATGTAGTTTGTATACCTATATTTTATGATAATACTAGTACAATTAGTATGACCAAGAACCCGGTCCATCACAAAAGGAATAAACACATAGACGCTAGGCATCACTTTTTGAGGGACAACTATGATAAGTGTTTGATTACTGTGGAGTTTTGTTCTACTGACAAGCAAATAGCTGACATCTTCACAAAAGCTATAAGAAGAGATCACTTTGAAAGGAACATGTTAGAATTAGGGATGATTAAGATCACTTAAAAGGACCATTTCAAATTCATAAACAAATTTGGTTAGAAAATCTGTAAACTTTTTATATAATTAGATTAGATTTTGCTCAATCTCATACTTTCATCAGTATACTCTTGTGCCATGTGCTAAAATGACTCATTAATCTCTAATGATATTATATCTGTTTTCTTGAAAATTTCATGCTTACGCAAGAGATTTCTCAGTGAAGAACCTGGTTCATCAAGACTACTTGGTATGTATTCTCCACTCTGCATAATTTGGAATAATTATATTTGGATCATGATTTAGAGGAGAGTCCCATTTAATCCTAAACCCTTTGAACTTATCCATTATGAAATGAACCAGTTTCTTTCAAAAAAGAGTCCAAAATCGCATTAAGTGCCTAGATTCTAGGGACACTCTTCAATAATCTAGGGACACTCTTCAACGTCTTTTCAAACTGAATTTCAGTTTGATTAGACTTCTGAAAAAAGGTTGGCGTTACCCAATTAAACTCCCCCTTCTTAAATTGATTAGGCCTTAGTGTTTCTTCACTTCTAATTCTCAAGCCGTCAATATTTTCTCCATCTTATCTCATCTTCCACACACTCAAACTCATCTTCTCTCACACCCAAGCACAGAAATGGCTAACCCTTCTGAGAAACCCTCATCACCACCAAAGGAAATCACACCCACACCATCTATCACTCTTTCAACCACTCCTACCTCTAAGAAAAGCAGAGTCAAGATTCTTGCTCACAAGGTTGTTGCGAGAAGAGAACAAATCAAGAAAATTAATGAATAATTGAAACCCAGTAGAGAGGAAGAACCCCAGAAATCTAATGAATCATTCAAATATGCTATTGAGGGGGAAGAAACTGTTTCTTCTAAAACATAACAGGTAACATCTGGCCCAAATAATACTACTAAAAGTTTCTCCGAGGTTGTTGCTAAATTAGAGAAAGGATGCCTATTCTATCCCTGTAGATATTCCTCCTACAAGAGGAAGAGCAATAAGGAGTCAGAAAAGGAAAAGTAAGGCTGAACTGAAAAAGGCCTTAAGAGAAAGTAAGAGAAAAGCTATTGCTAAAGGAAAAAAGAAGGCGGTTGAGCCTGTTGAAAGATAGACCTGGTCCTTCAGGATGAAGATGAGACAAAAGAAATGGAGGTTGTGACTCCAAAGTCAAAGAAAGCCAAGACTTTCAGTAAGAAGTCTGTTTCAAAAACTAAGTTTGCGGAGCCATCTACTTTGGCAAAAGAACCAGATATGCATTAAAACCAAGGAAAGTGAAAATAGTGGAGGAAGAGGAATGAAGTGGAGAAGAAAAGGAAGAATAATCTGATGCTGAGAATGACAAGAAGGTTAAGTTTGGGAAGAGAACCATCTTGAAAGGTAGAATTCTCAGGAACCTGGAGGAGAAAGGTATGGTAATACTGCTGGAGAAGTTATAGTTGCAAGGCTGGAAGGACATGGTCCTTCAGATGGATAGAAAGTTGGCCAGAACTGAGATTGTAGAGTTCATGGAAAATTGTGAGATCAAAGATAGTAGGGACACCAGTGTGGTAAAGGGGTGACAGTGAGTATTGATGGTAAATAAGTGTAAGAGATCTTAAGTGTACCTGCTGAAGGGTACAATGATTATAAGAAGACTGAATGGCCAAGTCTAGAGAATCTCGCTACTGCCCTTGCAATTACAAGAAAGTTTGGTGACAATGATGAAGCGCTTGAGCCCAAGGCTATTTACAAAAGTAAGATGAAGCCACCCCACATAGTGTTGTTCAATTTTGTGAACAAAGTTGTGCTGCCTAGGTAGGAAAGGAGGCACATTGACACATTCATAAACCTGGTCTTTATGGAATGTTTGGACACTGGCAGGCAAATCAATTGGCCTGGATTTATCATCCAACTTCTTGCTATGGTTCTGAAAGGCACCAAAACTCACTCCATACCCTATGGCTTTATTCTCACGGTTGTACTTGCACATTTCAAGGTACCCATCAAAAAATGGGAAGTTGGTACAAACAAGGATCATTTTGGGGAAAACACTCTAAGTTCTTGTGACTATGAATTCCAAACCACACCCAAAGAACCCGGTTCATTAAAAAACGTACATGTAACAGCAAAGTGAGAGCTTTGGTGCAAAAAAGTGGGGCTAAAGATGCTGAATTTGAAAGGCTGAAGAAGAGATTGACAGAAGTGGAGACCGAGACAGATGCTCTCAGAGCTGAGCTGGCAAAGGAGAAGGAGAAGAATGATGTCATTCTTCATGAAATGCTAAAATTTCATCAAGACAAAAACCAAGAACCTTGTCCTCACAGCCTTAAGCTTCCTGGCCTAGTTAGACCAACCAGTGACCCAGATGGGATTTTTTCTTTTGCTCATGGTCTAGTGTTTTTATTTCTCCTTATGCTTTGTGGTAGGATCTTATCAATCAATGAATTTCACTGTTTTCTTCTCTAATTATTTGTTGATATTTCTTAGATGGCTAATATCCTTAGATTGATAGTTGATGATTGAATCCATGATTGCATTTGAAGTAGCCCCAAAGGCCATGAGTAGTTTCTATTAAAATCTGGTTATCTAACATTATTATGCAACTTTTCCATGAAGCCAAAAGGAGGTATTAAGTTGTGCTTCTACTTTGGACTGTGATGTTTATAACCTAATAAACCTTGTCCTTGATGATAAGTGACTTTTAAAAGGTAAAATTTTCTAACATTTTGTTCATGTCGAGCTGAGTTGAAACATGGCCTACGGTTATGAAAAGCACAAAATTTGTCATCATCAAAAAGGGAAAATTTATTCGCCCAAGTGATGTTTGTTTTAAAGATTGACAAAGGAACTCAAGCATGAACCAGGTCCATCCACAGTATACACAGACACAGGTAGATACGAGCATAAGGGATACACGTGAGGGAGATAAGTCTAATCTATTATTTCTGATGTCTCCTGAAAAAAAATGTTACATAATTGATAAGGAGAAACACTCCTTACTCAAATATGACACTATCCAAGATAAAAGAGGAGTTAGAAGTTGAAGATAACTACAACTCTTCAACCAAGGAAGAGTAACATTAGAACTCTAGTTATTTCTTAATCTACTAACTTCATATATTGCCGGATGTTCTGATTCTACAGGTACGCACAAAAGCTGAAGTTAAGCATAAAATTATCATCAGCATATAGAAAGCAGGAAATTATTGCCAAAAAGGTTATTTTGCAGGGATTAGAATTTGTAAATTGAGGAAATTGTCAATACCATCTATTGTCATGACGGTTCTGAAAACCAACTGCATTTAAATTTTCCCCAACTAATTGTGGTAGTTTATAAAGAACCACTCCAATCAATTTGCAGCTTTAATACTGCTTACCTCCGCAATATTTTCTGACAAAATAATTATATTTAATTTTGGCACAAGAACGAAAGAGCCCATAACAATAACAATGATCATCATGAAGAGATTGAAAGAAGTCACAAAGATAATTCATGTTTTCTCCATTGCACATAGTATGTGATACTTAATGATATAATCCCCTGAAATTATAAGTTACATATATACTGATTTACATTTACCTAATCAAAAAAAGAAGAAGATATATTACTATGATAAAAAAAAAAGATATATTACTGATAGTGAAAGCTCCAAGTCTACCCTAATATTTTAGAAACCCAATACTATATGTTTTAAAAATAGAAGGTTGGCACATAGTGTTTGCAAGAAAGGAGTTGAATCACCTCTCTCTAAACTTCCGGAGCCAAAAGAATGCCTAAGCCACATAAGGTGGACACTGGACACCATGTCCAAAATACTGCCCAAACCACCGGTTGAAATACATATTCCGATGGATGAAATTACTCATGTTGATACCCAATTTTGCCCTCATATTTTTTAAATAAGCATAAATACTTAAAAATATTATTTTGCATCATTATTCAATTTACAAGATTTATGGAAGCATTTTCCCATAATTTTTCATAATTTTAAAACATCAAAATAAATTTTTCTTGCATTTAAATCATTCAATATTTATAATTATCCTTTAAATTATTTTTATAATAACTCAATCATCCAGTTTATTATTCTACATCAATATATATGCTTCATAATATTTTACTTTATTTTATATAATTACATTTCGTATTTTTAGGCTATTTACATAATTTGTCAATAATAGCCTATACGCTATGCATAATTACTTTTTTGCATTGTTTGGGCTAAAATCATATTTTGCATATTTTTATAATATTGAGTTATTATTTTTAATCACTTTATTTAAAAAGTAGTATTTTATTATCTAATAATTATTTTTAAAATAATTGTTGTGTATTAATTATTGGCCCAATATACTTTGGACCAAAATGGCCCAACACCTTAGCCCAGAACCCCAAGCCCAAAGCCAAATGACCCTTTATAAAACCCGGTCGGTACCTGTTTTAAACGACCCGCCCCAGCCTTTTTTTAAATCCTGGTCGTTGATCTTTCAAGATCAACGACCCACAATTAACCCCTCCCTTTAATTACCCAACCTAGAAACCCTAACCTCATCCCCTCTATCCCACCGCATCTATTCTCTCTGTCTATCCTCTTCACTAAACCCTAGCCGCCTCACCTAATCCTTCTCCAAATGGGATTTGACTACTTTTTTCTTGCTATATTCGACTCTTTTTAGTACTGGTTGTCCGTTTGTGGTGTTAAAGTGCTTGCCTAAACATGGCAAGCAATAATTTATGAAATCGGACAAGATGGGGTTCGAATCTTTGATTTTGAGCATTATTTCGCCTATATACGTTCGACACCATATTGTACTTTAATACATATTTCTTCACTAAAAATTAGGGTTTTGCTATTCTCTTATTCCGTATTCTGTTGTGACCTGTTATTTAACTTGTTCTTGGTGCAAGCATTGCCCGGAGTTCATCGAAGCTCTTGGGAACTTTGACGCATTGAGATTCTGGGTTTTGTGGAAGTTTATTCGTTACTGTTCTTCGTTTAACTGGTGAGTTACTGGACCATTGTAATTTTGTTCCTATGAATATGCAATTTGCATATGTCTTCACTTCTGAAGTTCGTTAGTTTAATGAGTTTATGGGTTATTTTGTGTGCAATTCTGTTTGTTTTACTTCAATTTTAGGTGTCCTTAACTTTTAACTTCATAATGTTGATAGTTCAAAGCACGCCTAAACCTGATTTGAGTAAATTAGATTCTTTTCAATTCTATCTAGCCAATATGTTATGAATTACTAATTTTTGGGACCTTTGCACTTTTTAGCATCTCTTTGGTGTTTAATTTTGCTTTTGTCTATCAATCCTGTTATTTGAACATGGTCTACATGCATAATTTGTATCCCCTTTAGTCGACTAGTCAAATGTGTTCAAAGCATGAATGTTTACCTCTTTTATATGGCACAAGTCTATTCTGAATTCCTGTGGTTATATCTTGCCAATATATCATGTTTTATTCCTTTGTCAAGACCCCTTTTTTATCAACCTTGACTAGTTCTCTATCAATATTCCCTTTAGTATGCTTTTGGCTCCTTTGATTCACCAGTAGTTGTAACAATCTGCTTCCTTCATCATGTCTAACTGTTGTTCCGTTACCCATTAATATGACTATCTTGTAACATTAGGACCTATATTTAGCATATTTTGAACCTTTTCTTTTGTATTACGAATATGTGTATGATACTTTTCACTAATCCTGCAAACATGTTCTTCTCTTAATTCAGCTAATGTATGTCTGCTTATGCACTAAGTGGTGAACCTGTTTTTTCTTAACCTTTGCTAAGTTTGTCCTAGACTCTATGACCTGTTCGACTATCTGCTCTATATGCTCAACTTGGCTATGTTTGTATCCTTCGGTTTGGTCTCTTAACCTTTTTTTACTATCCTTTAGAGAGTTCACCTGGGCTCTCTTGAGTTCTCATTCTTAGCCGGCTGAAAGCCAAGGCTTCCTAGGCTTTATCGTTGACCTCCCTAGTGTGAGCATTTCTCGGGGTCCATTTTAGACCATTGTGAACTCGGACACACTAGGACTTGGGTCCTTAGTCATTCTCTGAATCTTAACTACTCATATTCATACCATTCTATCATGTTTCCTACTGTATACCTGAATTGGTTAATTTAAATCGTGCGATACTTGGTGTTATGGTCAAATAAATCGACTTTGGGCTCCTTTATGGATTCTGGGGTCGTGTGTGGAATATGGCTCCCTATTAGAGGTCTGGTATACTGTGTGAGATTTTCTAAAGGCCCAGGTAGTGCTGGGTATTTTATTTAGGCCTGCTGAAGACCTATTGTCATCGTTTGTAAAATACTTTGATCTTATTCATTATTGGGTCTATAATAATTTTTGTATAAACGATAGGGGTATTAGCAAAAAGGGAAAATGGGTAGAATTTAATATTTGCGTGCAAAAATGGGTAGATAATATGTCTATAGGACTTGATAATTTATTTGCTATATGTGTTGTTCAATTACTATGTACACTATAGAAACCATGCCATTAGAGGAAGCACACACACACACACACACACACACACTGTATTCTAGCAAACACAAGTAGAAAATGCTGCAATTATGTTTACTGCTATGTGTTATTAGAAAACCTGCCTATAGGGATTAGTTGTCACTGATGTTTCATTCAGTTCGCACAGTCTATTAGAAATCCTACTTATAGGATTCTAATTATTCTACTAGCGTTGTTCACCTAGAAAATATTCCTATAGGATTAAGATATAACAATAAAATAAGCTCTAAGTACTACGCATTAGAGATCCTGCCTATAGGGAATAATTGCTCGCGATAATTGGTTAATGCTAAATCACAAACACTGTTTCATGTACGTCACTGTTAGAAAGCATGAATAATTCTGGGACTTCTCCCAACACATTTTGTTATACTCAACTGTGTAGATCATCTAGGCATAACACATATGGGGTTAATGACTTAAAAGTTGCGATTTCAATAACCAGCTTGTAATACCTGAATAATCCTATCTATGAGCAATATTATTGCCTTTGGAACAACTCGCATGCTTTAACTCAAAATTACCAAGAAATCATGTCCATAGGCTTAAGGTTCTGAATTCTGAAAAATATCCTAATTTGTACACATGTCCGTGTGCATTTGATGTTTAAGTGTGGAGGTTAATGTGAGCCTCTAACCGACTTTACATGAAGTCTTTATGTGTTTTTGCCTGTCGCCTAGCTTTTCATTTTTGATCAGCCTAGATAAGGTTTAGAACCATCCAAATAGAGGTCCAAAACCTTTTGGACTATAGGTATGGGACGGGTAGTGCACGCATAGGGTGCGACTTCGTAACTCCCTTGGGATAGGGTGTTACTCATATTATTCAGCGGGCACACATTATCATCTCCTGCTACTCGATTACTATATTAAGGTTTTTTACCTAAAAGCGTTCTAATTCAATTCTATCATTTATGTTGCACGGGGTGATCCTTTAGGCTAAAAAACTTAGGACCCCCCTCTTTTTGTTTCATTCTTTCTCTCCAGTAGAATTAAAATAGTTGTACCTCTATATTAGTAGGATCTTTGTAATAAATTCTTAGATTTTAGTACTCTCTTTGCTTTTTTGATCACGTATCCTAATCCACATAATTCAAGTTCGGTCGGGACCCACAGTTGTGGACCTCGAGGAGTGCCCACTACCTTCTCTTTGAGGTAACTAGAGCCCTTACCTGATCCTTTGGTGGCATTGACTGGTTAAACCAGAGTCATTTGCAAATAGGTGACCTAACACACCTTAAAAATTGTTAGGTGACGACTCTCCTCTTTTAATACCCATTTAAAAGAGTTATCACATGTTGAAACCCGATTTCGCGAGAAAAGGGGCGCGAAAGCATGGCGACTCTGCTAGGGATTTACATTTAGGCTCTTAGCATAGAAAACTTGGCTTATATGGATCAGTCTTCTTTGATATAAACGTGCTTCCCTTTTCCATCTTTATTTGCTACTACATGCACATCCCTCTCCCATTTTTCTTTTACCTGTTTAATTCGTTGTTATATGCACATCCCTCTGCCATTTTCCTTTACTTGTTACATGCACATCCCTCTCCCATTTTCCTTTTACTTGTTTAAATTCATTATAATATGCACACCCCTTCCCTTCTCCACCTTCATTTTCTTAAATTGGTCATAACATGCACATCCCTTTTCCTATTCACCTTTATTTGCTCTAAAATGCTCTTTATTTGTTTAAATATTGCTATATCATGTCTCTCCCGCCCCTAATCCCTTGCTTACTTTTATATTCCCTATGTTCCATGAACTAACTTCTTCTTTTGTCTTTCTTTTATGCCTTTTATGTTTTACCTTAATACTGTATTTATTGCTTTTACATATTTACCATGCAAATACTTGGAAATGTATTATTATCTCTGCATAAAGTATACTCCACATCATATTCCACTCATGACCAATTAATAACATAGCGGCACTTGATGAGTGTCCGTGCTTTTCCAAAATTAACCTTTAAAATCGGAAAGGCTTATTTGCGGTAGACTGGACGATCAGTGGTGCAGTCGACGGTCTTGTGCCTTTCCCTCTCAAGTTGTCCACTTGAGAGTACCAGTCTAGACCATTCTAGAAACCTCACTCCAATATTAACTGTGCATGCATCATGTCAAACCTAGTATAGGTTAGAACGTTTTCTACATGATAACCCACTAAGATATTCCTTGTCCAAGTTCCGACGGGATTTCCATATTCCCAATGGACACCATCAAATTATGTGCATTACTTGGAGAAAATGTGCCGGTATGTTGATCATTAATGTGTAAATAGTCAAATCTGGAGGGGAACATGCTAACTTTATTTGTTTGCAGAAAATGAAGCACGAAGTCCCCAGGTTCGACATACTTCAAAACATCCCACCTTTGCTGCTTGATTGGTAGAAGAACCTCTCTCCTAGTGACAAGAATCATGTGAAAAGAGTCCTTGGTAATTTGTCGTCCTTATTGGACATCCGACCAAATAGAGAATTAATTGAGGCCGCCACTATGTTTTGGGATGAGAAAAGGGCTGTCTTCCGCTTTGGTGACATAGAAATGACTCCCCTCCTAAAGAAATAGGAGGCTTTGCTAAGATACCATGGGATAGTCCGGGTTTGTTAGTACCAGAAAATCGCACCCTCTGCGATTTTTTGAAAATGCTGGGTTTCAAGAAAAATGATGAGGTACTTTGCCTGAAGAAGTCATACATCCCATTTGAATTCCTTTATGAACGTTATGGGCATAGAAATCCATATCGCCTTCATCATGATAAGTTTGACATCGCTTCCTTGGGTTGGACGCATCGCCGAGTTTATGTGTTCATTGTCTGCTTCTTGGGGTTGCTGGTATTTCCGATGAAAGGGGGAAGGATCCATACCCTCTTAGCCATGGTCTCTAGGACTCTAATAGATTGAATCGAGGGACAAAATTACACTATCATCAGCATGATCTTGGACGAAATGTATCGCGCTATAGATCGATGCAAGCAGGGTTATGGACACTTCGAGGGTTATAATCTGTTGCTGCATGTTTGCTTATTAGAACATTTCCAGAGGGGAGAATATCTCCAAGAGCTTCTGCGATGACCATTGAATGACTAAATAGCTTACCTACTATTCAATAGAGAGATTGGAATATTTGGAGCAAGGGTTAATGGAACTTGAGGGAAAGATGAGAAAGAGGCTCTCGGATTGTCAGAACACGGAAGGCAATAGAGGAGGGAATCTAGCAAGGGCTTACCTACTGTTGGATATGCGCGACCTGGGGAACCTGATTGACGGATCCAAGAAGGCCAAACATGGAGAAGGTCCTTCTGGGGCCAAGTAGATTAGGAAACAATGTATTTACTACTTTCTAGATTCGTTTTAGATTTGATTGTATTAAGGAAAATACCACCAGTGACTTTCTCATTATTGTTGTTTTATTAAGGATTTGATTCATTTTTGCATTAATGAAATGATGAAATTATTGGCATTAATTTTCTCCAAGTCTATATATCGCTTAGGCGTACCTCGGGCACAATGAGGTCCCTCAAATTAGGACGCAAATTTATTACATGATTCTGCAACACATGTTCAATATCACAAACATTCTTTTAATACTCCTTACTAACTTGGTTACCGTTTGTTTTTCTTTCCTTTTGTTTATTCCCATTCCCGAAGGTTGGTTCGTGCATACTAGTATCGTCACCATATCATACTAGATCCAGAGGTCCTCCACCTCCTACATCAAGTGATCCAAAGAACAAAGGAAAAGCGAAGAAGGATGATATGAGTGGTATTAGAAAACACAATGCTACCCACACAGAGGACATTGAAACTTCAGACGGTCGGAGTACTCCAACACAGAATGATTTGGTCCTACGTTTGGAACATAAAATATTGGAGCTACAAGGGGAACTTGAGCAGGCCCGGAACTTGGGAAATCTTTCCCTCACTCTAAACATCTCCGACATCTACTAACAAAACACGAACGCCCAAAACTCGGGACTTCCCCAAAACACACAAAACAAAAATCCACCAAATCCTCCCGCGCCACATCAGTACACCATACCTCCTCAAAACCATAATCCTCCACCATTACCCACTCCTACATAACACCATCACCATCCAACTCAATATCCACAAACCACCACTTACCACACTCTTCAAAACGCACCACAACCCACCCCTGATCCCCAAAGCTCAACCAATGACCATCACTATGCCCAGATTCCCAGAGTCCACCAAAGCAATCCCATATATGTGGAAACCTTACCCCATACCCCTTAACATGCCCTATATACGCTAGAATCCACCGAGAAGGACCTGCTCATCAAGAACATGGCAGAGGAACTCAAGAAGCTCACTGGCAGAGTTCAGAGTGTCGAAGGTGGCAAGGGCATTGAGGGTTTGAATTATGAGGGTTTGTGTATTCAGCCAGATGTAGAACTGCCGGAGGGTTACAAACCTCCCAAGTTCGAAATGTTCGACGGAACTAGTGATCCAAAAGTACATCTAAGAACGTATTGTGACATACTTGTAGGGGTTGGAAAGGATGAAAGAATCCGCATGAAGCTGTTCATGAGAAGCCTCACTGGGATGCCTTGTCTTGGTACATCAGTCAGAACCCAAAGAAGTGGGTTAGTTGGGTGAGCATGGCGTCAGATTTCATGGATAACTTCTGGTTTAACATAGAGAATGCACCAGCCATTTTCTACATTTAGAATCTCAAGAAGAAACCAACGGGAACCTTCCGCGAATATGATACTCGGTGGAGTTCTGAAGTCGCAAAACTAAGGCCAACACTTGAAGAAGAACATACTAATAAGTTATTTGTCAGAGCTCAAGACCCACAATACTTTGAAGATGGTTATTGAAAACCATAAATTTTCTGACATCATCAAGCTGGGGAAATAATAGAAGAAGGGATCAAAAGCGGAATGGTGAAAAATTTCGAAGCACTCCAAGCCACAAATAAAGCTTTGCAGTTAGGAGGTATCTCCAAAAAGAAATAAGTGGGTGCAATAATGGTAGCCCAAGGTCCCAAGTCTCCTCTCACATACCAAACACCTCCACCCACACGTCAGCCTTCACCCCCCAGATACCAACAATACCCCCACCTACCACGCTTATAACACCCAACCAGCATATTACCACTCACCACCATCCCGCCAAAATTACAAAAAACCAAGACCAAATTCCGACTGCAGACCACCCAGACAATACACTCCAATTGCTGAACCCATAGACCAACCATACGAGAGGCTAAAAGTTGTTGGTTAGTCACTCTCATTCCTGTTGTTGCTATGGAAAACTCTTCCCAGTGGATTAACCCAAACAAGACATGTGCCTATCACTCAGGCATGAAGGGTCATACTATTGATGAGTGTCACACCCTGAAGGACAAAATTCAGATGTAAATTGACACTAAAGTCATACAGGAAAAGGTGGTTACACCCAACGTCCATAACAATCCTCTCCTGGATCACAAAGGTGAAGGGATAAATGTGATAGAGACCGATGAAGAATGGAATCCAGAAGGGTCAATTGGACTCATTCGGGAAGGGGATAATCCTAAGACATCTCCAGTAACCCTCGCACCTATCATAGTACAAACTCCGGCACCAATTGAAGTTGAGGTATCTGCACCGACTCTGTTTGAAATTGAAGTGCCAACACCTTTCACCGTGATCGTAGCACCTATACCGTCTTATAAGTCCAATGTTATACCATGAGATTATTTGCGGAAGCAAGAAGGAAAGGAAAAACAAAAATGGAAGAAACAGGTGCAACACAAAGCATGATTAGAACCGGTAGAGTTTATACACCCGAGCATTTGGGAGGAACAAGTAAAGAAGTGTTGTCTAAGCCGCCTATCGTTGAGACCGGCCCAGATGACCTTTGGAGAAATGTGCAAGCAAGAGAATACTCTACGGTTGACCATATAAACAAGACCCCTTCTCAAATATCCATTTCATCACTGCTGCCAAACTTCGAGGCACATAGGAATGCCCTGATGAAGGTGTTGAATGAAGCCTATGTACCCACTAACATCACTAGTGGAGAAATGGACAACATGGTAGGGCAAGTGTTGGAAAGCCACAAAATCACTTTTCATGAAGTCGAGCTACCACCAGGAGGACTAAGTTTCAACAGGGCACTGCATATCACAATGAAATTTGAAGACAAATTCATCGCCAGAGTCCTGATAGATGGGGGCTCGATTCTCAACATATGTCCGCTAACTACTCTGAAAAGATTGGGTAAAGGCCTGCACGAGATATGAGTAGGAAGTATGAATGTGAAAGAATTTGATGGATCTCAAAGGGACACAATTGGAGAGATCAACCTCAGCCTATAGATGGACCCAACTTGGTTTGATGTTGACTTTCAAGTATTGGATATATCTACTACCTAGAATCTATGGTTGGGATGACCCTGGATACATGCAGCTGGGGTCGTAGCTTCTACTCTACATCAAGCCGTGAAATTTGAGTGGAACCATCAGGAAGTGATCATCCATGGACACGGGAGTAACCCCATTTATACCAATCAGATTGTTCTCATCGTCGAGAATAGAAGGAAGTTGGGTGGAGAAACGTATCATCGCATTGAGCACGTCAACACAATTGAGAAACATAAATGATGGAGCAATAAGTAGAAAGTATATTTTCATGGACAGGGTATGAACTTGGCAAGGGTCTCAACAAGAATCTCCAGGGGATCACCAAACCAATACAACTAAAGCGTCATGGTACAACTTTTGGGATTGGGTATGAATACACCTAGCAAGAGTATCAGGATTGGTCGCCGCCAAGGTGTGATCCTTATTACCCTCTAGAACAACCAGTACAACATTTGCACCAATCATTTCATCAAGATGACATGACGGGGGGTCCAAAGAAGATGAAGTTTTAGCTAGCATAAGGAATTTGTTTCTGGATGATGAAGACATGGATTGCACTGCGATATTTGAGGAGGAGGAGGAGGAATGCCTTATTATTCAGACCGTGGAGAAAGTATTTGTTCTTAAGAACTGGACCGCTGCACCATCAAGGGCCCGTCAAGTTCCTGGGTTGCCTGGCAATTAACATAATTTATTTTAAAGAAATTTTATGAGAATTTAAGACAATTTCAGTATTTTGCTTAAAACGTATTTTGTTTTAAAATAATTGCTTAAATCATCAAGCTGCACTTGTTTGATGTTTTAAAGTTTTATCAATGGATTGCTATTTTTAGTATTTATTATTATCCTTTACATTTTCCCTCTACAACGTTATTATTACTTATCTCGACAAACCTACGACTATGACATGTATGAGACAACGTAACATGAGGATAGTGATTCAGAGGATCTAGAAGAAGATATAATACCTGAGGAAATTGTCAGAGAAATGGAAAACTTCGACAACAAGCCTAATTTTAATTTGGACGAGACTGAAACAGTTAATTTGGGAGATACCAAAACAGTCAAGGAAATGTGTGTAAGCATTCATCTATCCCCGTCAAAGAAGGAAGAATACATTCAATTCTTGAAGGAGTATGAGGACATTTTGTCATGGTCCTACGATGATATGACCGGTTTAAGCACATCCATAGTGGCTCATAAGCTACCTACCGATCCCATATGTCCACCTGTAAAGCAGAAACTCAGAAAATTCATGCCATATATGAGGTTGAAAATAAAGGAGGAAGTCACTAAGCAAATCAAAGCCAAGGCTCTCATAGTGCCGGTTCCAAGATGGGAAGGTCAGAGTGTTTTTCGATTATCGGGATTTAAACAGAGTAAGTCTCAAAGATGATTTTCCATGGCCCAATATACACATACTGATCGACAACTGTGCCAAAAACGAACTCCAATCCTTTGTGGATTGTTTCACGGGTATCATCAGATCTGGATGGTGAGGAGGATGCCAAAAAGAGAGCCTTTATCACACGATGGGGATTGCATTGTTACAAAATGATGTTGTTTGGCCTGAAGAATGCTGGAGCCACTTATATGAGAGCTATCACAACCATTTTCCATGACATGATACACAAAGAGATATAGGTGTACGTGGACGACATCATCATCAAATATAAAAAGAGTAAAAATCACATAGCAGATTTGAAGAAATTTTTTGATTGACTTCAAAGTATAATCTGAAATTAAATCCCACAAACTGTGCCTTCGAAGTCCCTACTAGAATGTTGTTAGGGTTCATTGTCACTCACCGAGGGATTGAGCTAGACCCGTCAAAGGTCAAGGCTATCTAAGACTTTCCACCTCCAAAGAACAAGAAATATGTGATGAGTTTCTTAGGGCGTCTCAATTACATCAGCCGTTTCATAGCACAATCAACTATGATCTCTGATCCAATTTTCAAAATGTTGAGGAAAGACACTGCAACAAGTTGGACTGAAGAATTTCAGAAAGCCTTTGACAAAATCAAGGAATACTTATCTAAACCACCTGTTCTGGTCCCACCAGAACCTGAGAGACCTCTGCTACTCAATAATTGAACTATACTTGACCTGATTCCCATTTAATATGGGATATGTAGGCAGCCATGTGGGCTCGATCATATCTTAATAAAATATTTATTTGTTTCCATTGTCAAAGCTGGGGAAAATTTTTGAGGAGGACCCTCAAAATTCAAAAGCAAGTCCAGCCAACTTCGTCATACGCAGAACAGTCAAAGAGTTGCATTTAAATTAAGGAAGAATTTTGAGGAGGACCCTCAAAATTCTAAAGCAAAGAGGTCTCAATGTCTCTAAAATATGTCACAATCGTCGATTCATCTAAATTACTTGATATTTCATACTACTATATTTTAAATGATGACAATCATGTTTGTGAAAACTTTATTTCTATAAAATCCAAAAGTTACCTAGGATAACTCAAACAGGATCTCGAGACAGGAGCAAAGGCAAACCAAGAAGACGAAATCACGAACCGACCTTTCTCCACAAAACTCACAATTTTTCTTTGGATGCGGGCACAATAAGATGACAATTGAAAAAACATTAGGTCACTACCTTCAAGATAAAAAATTATCTATCACAAGCGCCTCCAGCTAAGAAATGCTTTACTATCACTCATCGTTCTCTTGCATGAGGCTAAGCACTACCTCCCTAATTGCATAAGGCTAAACTCTGCCTTTCCTGCAAGATACTAAGCATCATCTCTCCTTTGCATGAGGCTAAGAATTTCCTCCTTAATTGCACAAGGCTAATCACTGCCTTTCCTGCATGAGACTAAGCATTTTGTCTCCCCTTTGCATGAGGCTAGGCACTGCCTCCCTAATTGCATAAGGCTAAACTCTGCCTTTCCCGCATGACACTAAGCATTGTCTCCTCTTTGCATGAGGCTAAGCACTGCCTCCCTTCTTGAATAAGGCTAGCTCTGCCTTTCCTGCATGAGACTAAGCATTCTCTATCCTTTTCATAAGGCTAAGCACTGCCTCTCTTATTGCATAAGGCTAAGCATTTCCTTTCCCTATATGAGACTAAGCATTGTCCCCCCTTTGCATGGGGCTAAGCAGTTCCTCCCTAATTGCATAAGGCTAAGCATTGCCTTACCTACATGAGACTAAGCATTGTCTCCTCTTTGCATGAGGCTAAGCACTGCCTCCTTAATGGCATAAGTCTAAGAACTGCCTTTCCTACATGACTGTCTCCTCTTTGCATGAGGCTAATCACTACCTCCTTAATTTCATAAGGCTAAGCACTGCATTTCCTGCATGAGACTAAGCATTGTCTCATTCTTTGCATGAGGCTAAGCACTACCCCCTTCTTGCATAAGGCTAAGCACTGCCTTTTCCGCAAGGTTAAATACTATTTCCATTACACTATCTAAGACTTGGCACTATCTTTTATTCACCTGGGGCTAAGCACTGCCCTCATATTACATAAGACTAAGCCTTGTCTTGTTTCATTGCACAAAGGACCAATATCATATCTTTGCATTTCATGGGTTGGAACATTTCCAACTTGTGCAAAGGCGTTATAATCCAAAGGCATCATCCTCATAGCCGGAACACACCATTCCATGGCCTGAGGACCTCTTAAAAGTGCAATTATTCAAAGGCGTCATTGTTCAGAGGCACCATCCTCATGGCCCAAGGACGTCATTTCATGGCCTGCGAATCCCTTATCACGTGATTCATGGCCCAGGACATCATAGTCTAAGGACATCATCCTCGCCGTCCAAAGACAACCTTCATGGTCCAAAGGGAATTTCCATCATGTTTAAATTTCCCCAATAACCCATATATATTCGCATGCACAATATTTTAAGTTTTGTAGGTAATCCTGGAAGTAACTGTTCTCCAAACGGGAGCAATCTTCGCTCCGATTTTCGTTCACAATGTTCACATCCTGCAATTATTTCAAACGTAACCAACCACCATCAGTGACCCACTTTTACTTTATAACCGTTCAAATACTCATTCTGAGATACATCCATAACGTTTTAAAATCAAATTTATGATTTCGTATAAATTCAGTTGATACCGTCCTACCCAAGAGAACCCTTTCTAAAACATATGACCATTCCTATAACAACTCCATCGGTTCAGTTCACCGTTGGGTCCATAACTACACACGAAATGATTCCCGTAACACCAAAGATATGTAGGCAACTCAAGAACCAGGTTCGGCCTCCACTTTTCAAATCACATCATTCGGTCAAAATCGGTCTTCATTTTCTTTACCCAACAACTCTTTCATCATTCCCGGGTAGAGAGGGGCAGTTATTTATCACGACCCCAAATCCTAACCGGCCGTGATGGCGCCTATCGTGGAACTAGGCTAGCCAATTACCGCATGTTCACAATTTCCTTTGAAAATCTCTTTTAAGTTTCAAGCATTTCATAACAATATACAGAAATTTACTTAACATAATAAGCCAAATTTATATACAGTACTGCCATCCCCAAAACCCGAAGCCAACATGTCATGAGCATCTAGTGAAATAAGCCAAAATAAAGTATTGTAATACAAAACTCCAAATTGAAGCTAAATACAACAGGAAGGGAAAGTAGAGACGCTGCGAACGCTGAACAGCTACCACTATATCCCCACGATCCGGCTCCGCTATGATATATATATAAGCTAATGATCGATATCTGCTCCTGAATCAGCACACAGAGGTGCAGGGAGTAATGTGAGTACGCCAACTCAGTAGTAATGAAAATAAATCAAGTCTAAGTAGCAAGGAATCACATAAAAATCAATGCCATCAAGTCACAATATACACAGCCTTACTTTCCAATAGTATACATAGATATACGAAATCATCATGCCTTAGAAATTGACTTCATAATAGTCCTTAAAACAATGCACATTTTTAACAACTTTAAAACAAGGATTTGGTATGCAAATGAATGTAGTAAAATCATAAGTAGCCCCTCGGAAAAAAACATGTTTCATAATCAGCCACTCAGGCATGCCTCACAATCCCGCAGCACCTCACAATCACTCAGCACCTCACAACCACTCATGCCTCCCAATCACTCAATCACTCGCACTCGGTGCGCTCACTGGGGGTGTGTACAGACTCCGGAGGGTCTCCTTCAGCCCAAGCGCTAATATCACTTAGCAACTCACCATCACTCTTGGCCCTCGACCACACTCGGTGGAACCACTCGATAAGCCCCTCGGGCGAAGTAATAGAATGGGGTACTCGACCCGAAAACATCATTTTAATGCTCATGTAGTGTAAATCAGGCTGAGTTTCAGATAAAACAGTATGCACAATGATGCTGAGTAAAACCATAAACAGGTAGTGAGGAAAACAGCAGTAAAACGCCCTCAAAGGGGTCTAAACAGACCGGCACGAGGCCCCAAACACGGCTTACAACCCAAATATTTCACAAATCTTTAGAACATAATTTAACATAAGATTTTGAGTAAATATGCAACTCATTAGTTGCCGCGGAGAGGACCTAGTCTAATCCAAAAACCAGTACGCGCCACATATTCGTCATCCGACATGTGCGCCATTCCAAATTCAGAGAGAAAATAATGCAGTCCAGGGTTCCATACCCTCAGGACAAGATTTAAGACCATTACTTACTTCTACCGGGCTGCGACACTAGTCCGCTATGCCTTTGCCCCTCAAATTGGTTCCCGATTGCTCCGAATCTATCCAAAACAAGTTCAACATCATTAATATGTACTCAAGGAACACAACCCAATCGAAAACTATCAATTTAATAAAAAATCTCAAAACTCGGCCAAGTCCAAGCCCCGGGCCCACATCTCGGAATTAAATAATTTTTACATCATTAGTAACCTCTTCCTCCCATGGTTCCATACATACCAAGAATACCAAAATCATACCACAATTGTCCACTCAAATCCTCAAAAGAAAAATGAATTTCTCATGCACTCTTCTTCCCCAATTTAGCTAAATTTCCAAAATTTTTGTGGTTTAATTACTCAAGAATTGACATAGAAACGTGTTATGAAGTTGAAATTCTTACCTCCAAATGATTTCCCTTGATTTCCCTTCAAATTCCTCTCAAAAGATCTCAATTTCGCATGCAACAATCGTGGAAATGAAACCAAATTCGCACTTTAGGCTTTTTAAACATTCTGCCCAGCCAAATAAATTCCTTCTTCGCGAACGCGTCACTATGACCGCGTTCGCATAGAAAAATTTCGAACAGTCCCAAAATTAACACTATGCGGACACGACCTCCACCTTGCGAAAGCGAAGCACTGCCTCCCCAGGTCTTCGCGAACGCGTCCCTGCCACGCGAACGCATAGGCCAAAACACCTGGGGGTCCCCAACACCCCCCTCTTCATTGCGAACACGTGACCTTGAACCCGAACGCGTTGACCAGCACACTCAGACCTCCACGTTCGCATCCTTCTCTTCGCAAACGCGAAGAACAAAAACTCTGCTCCCCTATCAACTCTTTGCGAACGCGGCCTCCCACCCGCGAACGCGAAGAACAAAAGTCTCTGCAACAAAATCAGAAAATCTGCCAAGTTCCAAACTCAAAATCGATCCGTTAATCATCCGAAACACACCCGAGGCCCTCGGAACCTCAACCAAACATACCAACATATCCCATAACATCATTCAAACTTAGTCGAGCCTTCGAAACACCAAAAACAACACAAAAACACCAAATTATTATCAAATTCAAGCCTAAGAACTTTGAAACTCCAAAAATTCTCCAACTACGCCGAAACCAACCAAAACACCTCCGATTAACCTGAAATTTTGCAGACATATCCAAAATGACATTACGAACCTGCTGCAACTTCTGAAATTCCATTTCGACCTCGATAGCCTATTTTCCACTGCCGACCAGAAATCGCCAAAAACTAACTTTCGCCAATTCAAGCCTAATTCTACTCCGGACATCACAAAAATATTCCGAACACACTCCCAAGTCCCAAATCACCTAACAAATCTATTCGAGCCATAAAATCCGCATTCCGAGGTTGTTTACCAATAAGTCAACTCTCAGTTGACTTTCTCAACTATTAGGCTACTTTAAAAGGCTAAATGTCTAAACTCTCACCATAACTACTCCGGTCCTAGACCAACTGATCCAACACATCAAAAACAAGATAACGATGCATAACAAATGGAGAAATAGGGGAAATGGGGTAAATCTCACGGAATGACCGGTGGGGTCGTTACATCCTCCCCCTCTTAAACAAGCGTTCGTCCTCGAACGGGTCTAAAAACATACCTGGAGCCTCGATAGGTGAGGATATCTACCCCGCATCTCCCGCTCGATCTCCCAGGTGGCGTCCTCCACCGGCTTCCCTCTCCACTGAATCGTCACTGAAGCTATATCCTTAGACCTCAGCTTCCTGACCTGACGACCCAAAATAGCCGCTAGCTCTACCTCATATGACATATCACCATCGAGCTGAACCAAGCTGAAGTCCAAAACATGGGAAGGGTCACCAACATACTTCCGGAGCATCGAAACATGGAATACTGGATGAATACTCGATAAACTGGGAGGCATAGCAAGCCTATAGGCCACCTCCCCAACCCTCTGAAGTACCTCAAATGGTCAAATAAACCCGGGACTCAGCTTTCCTCTCTTCCCGAATATCATAACACCCTTCATGGGTGATACCTTAAGCAACACCTTATCCCCAACCATGAAAGACACATATCGGACCTTCCGGTCCGCATAACTCTTCTGCCTAGATTGCACCGTGCGAAACTGCTCCTGAATCAACTTTGCCTTACTCAAAGAATCCTGAACCAAGTCTGTGACCAATAGCCTAGCCTCGCCCGGCTCAAACCAACCATCCGGAGATCTACACCTCCTACCATACAAGGCCTCATACGGAGCCATCTGGATACTCGACTGATATCTGTTATTATATGCAAACTCCGCTAGTGGTAGAAACTGATCCCATGAACCACCAAAGTCAATCACACAAGCACACAACATATCCTCCAAAATATGAATGGTACGCTCCGACTGCCCGTCGGTCTGAGGATGAAACGATTTGCTCAACTCAACCTGAGTACCCAATTCTCTCTGCATGGCTCTCCCTAACTGAGATGTGAATTGAGTGCCTCTGCCGGAAATGATAGAAACTGGAAACCCATGCAAACGGACAATCTCCATGATATAAATCTCAGCTAACCTCTCCGATGAATACGTAGTACCAACAGGAATGAAGTGCGCGGACTTGGTCAGCCGATCCATAATAACCCATATAGCATCAAACCTCCTCGAAGTCCGTGGGAGTCCAACTACGAAGTCCATGGCGATCCGATCCCACTTCCACTCCGGAATATCAAACCTTTGAAGCAATCCACTAGGTCTCTGGTGCTCATACTTGACCTGCTGACAGTTGAGATACCGAGCCACAAACTCCAAAACATCCTTATTTATTCTTCTCCACCAATAATGCTGCCTCAAATCCTGATACATCTCTGCGGCACCCGGATGGGTGGAATACCGCGAACTATGAGCCTCTGCTAGAATCAAATCTCGAAGTCCATCTACATTGGGCACGCAAATTCGACCTTGCATCCTCATGACCCCATCATCACCAATAACCACATCTCTGGCATCACCACGACGTACCCTGTCTTGAAGAACAAGAAAATATGGATCATCATACTAGCGTGCTCTAATCTGATCGTAAAGAGAAGAACTGGAGGCTACACAAGCCAACACCCGCGGGGGCTCTAATAAATCCAATTTCACCAACTGACCTGCTAAGTCCTGAACATCAAGAGCTAATGGCTGCTCTGCTACTGGAAGGTAAGCTAAACTCCCCAAACTCTCTGCTCTGCGACTCAAGGCATCGGCCACTACATTGGCCTTTCCCGAATGATATAAGATAGTGAGGTCATAATCCTTCAGGAGCTATAACCATCTTTTCTAACGCAAATTCAAGTCCTTCTGCCTCAGCAGATACTGCAACCTGCGATGATCAATGAAAATCTCACACTACACTCGATACAAATAATGCCGCCAAATCTTCAAGGCATGAACAATGGCAGCTAACTCAAGATCGTGCACTGGATAATTCTTCTCGTGCACCTTCAACTGTCTAGACGCGTAGGCAATCACCCTACCGTCCTGCATCAATACCGCTCCCAAGACTACTCTAGAAGCATCACAATAAACTGTGTAAGAACCCGAACTAGCAGGCAAAACTAGTACTGGAGTTGTAGTCAATGCTGACTTGAACTTCTAAAATCTCTCCTCACACTCATCAGACCATCTGAATAGAGAACCCTTCTGGGTCAATCTAGTCAAAGGCGAAGCTATCGAAGAGAATCCCTCCACAAAGCGACGGTAATATCCCGCCAAACCAAGGAAACTCCTAATCTCTGTAGTTGAGGACGGTTTGGACCAACTCTGTACCGCCTCTATCTTCTTTGGATCAACCTGAATCCCCTCACTGGACACCACGTGCCCCAAGAAAGCTACCGATCCCAGCCAAAACTCACACTTGGAGAATTTCGCATAAAGCTTCTCCTCCCTCAATCTCTGTATCACAACTCTCAAATGTTGAGCATACTCTTCCTGGCTACGAGAAAAAACCAGGATGTCATCAATGAACACAATGACGAAGGAATCAAGATAAGGCTGAAACACGTTGTTCATCAATTGCATGAATGCAGCTGGGGCATTGGTCAGCCCAAACGACATAACCAAGAACTCATAATGACCATACCTGGTCCTGAAAGCAGTCTTCGGGATATCAGAATCCCAAATCCTCAACTGATGGTACCTAGATCTCAAATCAATCTTGGAAAATACTCTGGCTCCCTGAAGCTGGTCAAACAAATCATCAATACGGGGCAAGGGATACCGGTTCTTCACCGTAACCCTATTCAATACACATATGCATCGACCCATCCTTCTTCTTAACGAACAACACTGGTGCACCCCAAGGTGACACACTAGGCCGAATGAGCCCCTTATCCAGGAGCTCCTGAAGTTGCTCCTTCAATTCCTTTAGCTCCACTAGCGCCATACGATATGGTGGAATAGAATTAGGCTGAGTGTCTAGCACCAGGTCAATACCAAAATAGATATCCTTGTCAGGTGGCTTGCCTGGCAGGTCTGCAGGAAACACATCCAAAAAATCACGTACCACAGGAACTAAATCAATAGCGGGAGTCTCATCACCGACATCCCTCACAAAGGCCAAATAAGATAAACACCCTTTTTAACCATGCGTCGAGCCTTCAGGTAAGAAATTACCCTGCTAGGCATATACTCAGAAGAACCCCTCTACTCAACCCTCAGACACCCTGGCATAGCTAAGGTCACGGTCTTAGCGTGACAATCAAGAACATCATAGCACGGAGATAATGAATCCATGCCCAATATCACGTCGAAATCGACCATGCTGAGTAACAGTAGGTCCACTCGGGTTTCCAAACCCCCAATAGATATCATGAATGACTGATACACGCGGTCCACAACAACAGTATCGCCCACCAGAGTCGACACATGAACAGAGGTGACCAGAGACTCACGAGGCACATCCAGAAAATCGGCAAAATATGAAGAAACATAGGAATATGTGGAACCAGGGTCAAATAAAGCCAATGCATCACGGAAATAGACTGAAACAATACCTGCAATCACGGCATCTGAGGCCATAGCATCCGGCCTTGCTGGAAATGCATACATACGAGCCTGACCTCCCCCTCTAGGGCAGCCTCTAGCTGATTGACCACTACCCCTGGCTGCCTGGGTGGGTGGTGAAGTGACTGGAGCTGAAGTCGAGGGATGGCCCCTCTGCTGAGAAGATCCACCGGAACGTCAGTGACACTGCCTCCACCCGTGCCAGAACTCTCCGCACTCAAAACAACTACCTGGAGCTGGAGGCGGGGACTGATAGAAACCCCAAGCACATGCACGGCCACTGGAAGACTCCTGAATAGATGAACCCTGAACTGGAGGTGCTTGAGCTGCACTCTGAGCTGGGAGGGCACCAAATGAAGTACGGCCTGACTGAGAACCATGGGGACCCTGCCCCGAAGATGCACCATTATAAGCTGGGCGGCCTGACTGAGGAGGCCTGAATGGACGGCCCCTACCTTGCTGAAACTGTCCCCTGAAGGGAGCACCACTGGAACTGCCCGAACCACGAGGCCTCTTGGCCTCCCTCTCCTCCCGCTCCTGGCAGTGAACAGACTCAATATCTCGAGCTATGTCAACAACCTGCTCGAATGAAGCACCCGATACTCTCTCTCGAGTCATAAACAACCGAAGTTGATAAGAAAGACCATCTACGAACCTCCTCACCCTCTCCTTATCAGTAGGGATAATCTCAGAAGCATGCCTAGCCAACTCGGAAAATCTCAGAAGCATGCCTAGCCAACTCGGAAAATCTCATCTCGTACTGAGTGACGGATAACTCTCCCTGGCGCAGCTGCTCAAACTTCCTACGCTACTCCTCTCTGTGGGACTGAGAACATACTTCTTCAAAAAGATCGTAGAGAACTGCTGCCAGGTAAGAGGTGCTGAACCAATTGGTCTACGCCTCTCGAAAGACTCCCACCAGGTAAAGGCAGCACCCGCAAACTGAAATGCAACAAACGAGACCCCACTGGTCTCCAGAATACCCGCGGTGCGCAGTATCCTCTGGCACCTATCTAGAAATCCCTGGGCATCCTCGCCCTCTGTACCACTCAAAGTAGGAGGCTGAAGTATGCTGAATCTCTCCAACCTGCGCTGCTCGTCCTCAGGCATAGCAGGGACCACATAATCTTGCACCGGAGCAGCTGGCTGAGCTGGGGCTGCTCCCGGTGCCTGAATACCCTGTGCAGCCTGCTCAGGTGCCCGGGCAGCTGTAGTTTGATTACCTCCCCTGGCCTGAGCTGTGGTGGCAGAAGAAGACATGGCAACGGCCTGAGCCAAACCGGTGCATACTCACAATATCTGAGACAAGGCCTCCTGAAGACCTGGAATAACCATAGGCAGTGCTGGTTCCTGAGCCTGTCCCGCTGGGACACCATCGGAGGGAACCTGATCATGATTAATATGGGGATCCTGAGGTACTGCCCCGGCTGGCCCCTACCTCTACCACGGCCTCGACCGCGGCCTCGACCTCTCGCTGGTCTAGCCGGTGACTGGTCACTCTGATCGGTATGGCATGTCCTCACCATCTGTGAGAGAATGAAACAACGTAAGTTTAGATTTCAAGAATCCATAGATCAGCACGAAAGATTTCAAGAAAGATAGAATGTTTCCTAAAAGTTTGGCAGACTCTCGAAGAGAAGTACAGACGTCTCCGTACCGATTCGCAAGACTCTACTAAACCTGCTCATGACCGTCGAGTCCTATGTAACCAAGGATCTGATACCAAACTGTCACTACCCCATATCTTAACCGGCTGTGATGACGCCTATCGTGGAACTAGGCTAGCCGACTACCGCATGTTCAAAATTTCCTTTGAAAATCTCTTTTAAGTTTCAAGCATTTCATAACAAATATAGAAAAATTTACTTAACATAATAGGCCAAATTTATATACAGTACTGCCATCCCCAAAATCCGGAGCCAACATGTCATGAGCATCTAGTGAAATAAGCCAAAATAAAGTATTATAATACAAAACTCCGAATCGAAGCGAAATACAACAGGTAGGGAAAGCAGATACGCTGCGAACGCTGAACCGCTACCACTATATCCACACGATCTGGCTCCGCTGAGATATATATATATATATATATAAGCTAATGCTCGATATCTGCTCCTGAATCTGCACACAGAGGTGCAGGGAGTGATGTGAGTATGCCAACTTAGTAGTAATGGAAATAAATCAAGTCTAAGTAGCAAGGAATCACATAAAAATCAATGCCATCAAGTCACATACACAGCCTTACTTTCCAATAGTATACATAGATATACGAAATCATCATGCCTTAGAAATCGACTTCATAATAGTCCTTAAAACAATGCACATTTTTAACAACTTTAAAACAAGGATTTGGTATGCAAATGAATGTAGTAAAATCATAAGTAGCCCCTCGGGCAAAAACATGTTTCATAATCAGGCCCTCGGGCTTGCCTCACAATCCCTCAACACCTCACAATCACTCAGCACCTCACAGCCACTCATGCCTCCCAATCACTCAATCACTCGCACTCGGTGCGCTCACTGGAGGTGTGTACAGACTCTGGAGGGGCTCCTTCAACCCAAGCTCTAATATCACTCAGCACCTCACCATCACTCTTGGCCCTCATCCACACTCGGTGGAACCACTCGAAAAGCCCCTCAGGCGAAGTAATAGAACGGGGTACTCGACCAGAAAATATCATTTTAATGCTCATGTAGTGTAAATCAGGTTGAGTTTCAGATAAAACAGTATGCACAATAATGCGGAGTAAAATCATCAATAGGTAGTGAGGCACACAACAGTAAAACGCCCTCAAAGGGGTCTAAACAGATCGGCATGAGGCCCCAAACACGGCTTACAACCCAAATATTTCACAAATCTTTAGAACATAATTTAACATAAGATTTTGAGTAAATATGCAACTCATTAGTTGCCGCGGAGAGGACCTAGTCCAATCCAAAAATCAGTACGTGCTACATATTCATCATCCGACATGTGCGCCATTCCAAATTCAGAGAGAAAATAATGCAGTCCGGAGTTCCATACTCTCAGGACAAGATTTAAGACCATTACTTACTTCTACCGGGCCGCAACACTAGTCCGCTATTCCTTTGCCCCTCAAATTGGATCCCGATTGCTCCGAATCTAGTCAAAACCAGTTCAACATCATTAATATATACTCAAGGAACACAACCCAATCGAAAATTATAACTTTAATCAAAAATCTCAAAATTCGGTCAAACCTGAGCCCCGGGCCCACATCTCAAAATTCAATAATTTTTACATCATTAGAAACCTTGTCCTCCCATGATTCTATACACCAAGAATACCAAAATTGGACCACAATTGCCCACTCAAATCCTCAAAAGAAAAATAAATTTCTCATGCACCCTTCTTCCCCAACTTAGCTAAATTTCCAGAATTTTTGTGGTTTAATTACTCAAGAATTGACATAGAAACGTGTTATGAAGTTAAAATTCTTACCTCCAAATGATTTCCCTTCAAATTCCTCTCAAAAGATCTCAATTTCGCATGCAAAAATCGTGGAAATGAAACCAAATTCGCACTTTAGGCTTTTTAAACATTCTGCCCAGCCAAATAAATTCCTTCTTCGCGAACGCGTCAGTATGACCGCGTTCGCATAGAACAATTTCGAACAGTCCCAAAATTAACACTATGCAGACATGACCTCCACCTTGAGAACGCGAAGCACTGCCTCCCCAGGCCTTCGCGAACGCGTCCCTGCCACGCGAACGCATAGGCCAAAACACCTGGGGGTCCCCAACACCCCCCTTTTCATTGCGAACGCGTGACCTTGAACGCGAACGCGTTGACCAGCACACTCAGACCTTCGCGTTCGCATTCTTCTCTTCGCGAACGCGAAGAACAAAAACTCTGCTCCCCCAAACAACTCTTTGCAAACGCAGCCTCCCACCCAGGAACGCGAAGAACAAAAGTCTCTGCAACAAAACTAGAAAATCTCCCAAGTTCCAAACTCAAAATCGATCCATTAATCATCCGAAACACACCCGAGGCCCTCGGGACCTCAACCAAACATACCAAAATATCCCATAAAATCATTCAAACTTAGTCGAGCCTTCGAAACACCAAAAACAACGCGAAACACCAAATTTTCATCAAATTCAAGCCTAAGAACGTTGAAACTCCAAAAATTCGCCAACTATGCCGAAACCAACCAAAACACCTCTGATTAACCTGAAACTTTGCAAATATATCCAAAATGACATTACGAACCTGCTCCAATTTCCGAAATTCCATTCCGACCTCGATAGCCTATTTTCCACTGCCGACCAGAAATCACCAAAAACTAACTTTCGCAAATTCAAGCCTAATTCTACTCCGGACATCACAATATTATTCCGAACACATTCCCAAGTCCCAAATCACCTAACAAAGCTATTTGAGAAATAAAATCCGCATTCCGAGGTCGTTTATCAATAAGTCAATTCTCAGTTGACTTTCTCAACTATTAGGCTACTTTAAAAGGCTAAATACCTAAACTCTCACCATAACTACTCCAGACCCAAACCAACTGATCCAACACATCAAAAATAATATAACGATACATAAAAAATACAAAAATAGGGGAAATGGGGTAAATCTCACGGAACGACCCGACATATTGATACCCATTTTTTTCCTCACATTTTTTAAATAAGCAATACTTTCAAAATATCATTTTCCCTAAGTATTTAATTTACAAGATTTATGCAAGCATTTTCCTGTAATTTTTCATAATTTTAAAACTTCAAAATCAACATTTCTTGCATTTAAATCATTCAATGTTTATAAATTATCCTTTAAATTGTTTTTATAATGACTCACTCATCCAGTTTATTATTCTACATCCATGTATATGCTTCATAATACTTTATTTTACATAGTTACATTTCGTATTTTTAGGCTACTTACATAATTTTGCAATAATAGCCTATACGCTATGCATAATTACTTTTTTGCATATTTGGGATAAAGTCATATTTTTTATATTTTTATAATATTGAGTTATTATTTTTAATCACTTTATTGAACAAGTAGTATTTATTATCTAAAAATTATTTTTATAAATTATTTTTAAAATAATTGGTGTGTATTTAATTATTAGCCCAATATAGGGCTAATTTTCGGACCAAAATGGCCTAAAACCTTAGCCCAGAACCCCCAGCCCAAAGCCAAACGACCCTTTACAAAACCCGGTCGGTACCCATTTTAAACGACCCACCCCAGCCTTTTTTTTAATCACGACCGTTGATCTTTCAAGATCAACGACCCACAATTAACCCCTCCCTTTAATTACCCAACCTAGAAACCCTAACCCCATTCCCTCTAACCCGCCTCCTCTATTCTCTCTGTCTCTCCTCTTCACTAAACCCTAACCGCCTCACCTAATCCCTCTCCTAATGGGATTTGACTACTATTTTCTTTCCATATTTGAGTCTTTCTGGTATTGCTTGTCCATTTGTGGTGTTACCTAAGTGCTTGCCTAAACATGTAAAGCAATAATTTCTGAAATCGAACAAGAAGCGGTTCAAATATTTGATTTTGAGCATTGTTTCATCTATATTCATTCAATACCATATTATACTTTAATCATATTTCTTCACTAAAAATTGGGGTTTTGCTATTCTCTTGTTTTGTATTATGTTGTGACCGACTGGAAGCCAAGGCCACTAAGAACTTGTTATTCAACTTGTTCTTGGTGCGAGCATTTCATGGAGTTCATCGATGCTCTTGGAAACTTTGACGCATTGAGATTCTGGGTTTTTGCGGAATTTTATTCTTTACTGTTCTTCTTTTAACTTGTGAGTTACTGAACCTTTGTAATTTCGTTCAAATATATCTCTAATTTGCATATGTATTCACTTCTGAAGTTCGTTAGTTTAATGAGTTTTCTGGGTTGTTTTGTGTGCAATTCTGTTTGTTTTACTTCAATTTTAGGTCTCCTTAACTTTTAACTTCATAATGTTGATAATTCGAAGCATGCATAAACCTGATTCGAGTAAATCAGATTATTTTCAAGTCTATCTAGCCAATGTGTTATGAATTACTACTTTTTGGCACCTTTGCACTTGGTAACATCTCTTTGGTGTTTAATTTTTCTTCAGGCTATTAATCATGTTATTTGAACATGCTCTACCTCAATAATTTGTATCCCTTTAGTCGACTAGTCAATTGTGTTCAAAGCATGAATGTTTACCTCTATTATATGGCACAAGTCTATTCTGAATTCCTGTGGTTATATCTTGCCTATATATCATGTTTTAATACTATGTCAAGACCTTTTTTTTATCAAGCTTGACTAGTTCTCTATCAATATGCCCTTTAGCATGGTTTTGGCTCCCTTGATTCACTAGTAGTTGTAACAATCTGCTTCACCCATCATGTCTAAATGATGTTCTGTTACCAATTAATATAACTATCTTGTAACATTAGGACCTATACTTAGCATAATTTAAACTATTTCTTTTGTATTACGAATATGTGTATGATACTTTTCACCAATCCTACAAACTTGTTCTTCTCTTAACTCTGCTAATGTATGACTGCTTATGCACTAAGTGCTGAACATGTTTTTTATAAACCTTTTCTAAGTTTGTCCTAGACTCTACGACATGTTCGACTATCTGCTCTATATGCTCAACTTGACTATAATTGTATGCCTCAGTTTGGTCTCTTAACCTTGTTTTACTATCCTTCACTTGTCACCTGGGCTCTCTTGAGTTCTCATTATTAGTTGGCTAAAAGCCAAGGCTTCCTAGGCTTTATCATTGACCTCCCTAGTGCGAGCATTACCCGGGGTCCATTTGAGACCCTTGTGAACTCTGACACACTAAGACTTGGGTATTTAGTCATGCTCTGAATCTTAACTACTCCTATTCATCTCGCTCTATCACGTTACTTGCTGTATACCTGAATTGGTTGATTTAAATGGTGCGGTACTTGGTGTTATGGTCAAATAAATCGACTTTGGGCTCCTTTATGGATTCTGGTGTCATGTGTTGAATATTTCTCCCTATTAAAGGCCTGGGTATGCTGTGTGAGGTTTACTGAAGGACTAGATAGTGCTGAGTATCTTATTTGGGCTTGCTGAAGGCTTACTGTCATCGCTTGTAAAATATTTTGTATCTTATTCGTTATTGGGCATGTAATAACTTTTGTATAAGCGATTGTGGTATTAGTAAAAAGGGGAAATAGGTAGAATTTAATATTTGCATGCAAAAATGGGTAGATAATATGCCTATAGGACTTCATAATTTATTTTCTACATGTGTTGTTCAATTATTATGTACACTATAGAAACCATGCCATTAGAGGAAGCGTGCGCATGCACACACGCGCGCGCGCGCACACACCCACACAGAGCCTGCTAACAAACACAAGAAGAAAATGCTGTAATTATGTTTACTACTATGTGTTATTAGAAAACCTGCCTATATGAATAAGTTGTCACTGATGATTCTTTCAATTCGCACCGTCTATTAGAAATCCTGCCTGAGGATTCCAATTATTCTACTTTTGTAGACTCCATAGGAAAAAACTGCTCTGGTATCACTTTTGTCATTTCCTGAGCTTGGGGGCGAGACCGACACTCGGTTCCTCATCTATCCTTGCGAACCAACTTACGACTCAGGAACTCGGGACATATAATGTCATACTTTGGGAAGACAATTTGCGAAGCGAAATATAAAACTGAATGGAAACTAACACTGACTAAATGTCAATATAAAGCTGGGTCGGCAAGGCCGTCATAACTACTACGACTGACAAGCCAACAAAATATACATACAGGGCCTGTAAGCCCAACATACTGCACTAACTGACAGGATATATCTACAAGCCTCTACTGCTGCATGTACTGTGATTGGAACAGGGCCCCGACCTACCCATCACCTATATACATATATATACAGGATGTACACAAAAATCTAGACACGGCAACTCTGAAGGACGCGGAGCTTACCGATAAAGATGAACTCGGGCAACACTTACTGAGGAGGTCTACCCGTCTGTCTGTCTGAACCTGCACGCATGAAATGCAGCGTCCCCCGAGAAAGGGACGTCAATACGAAATAATGTACTGAGTATGCAAAGCAATAAAATAACTGAAAGCTAAAACTGAACTGATAATATAATAACTGAAGGCAACTGGAAGTCAAAGTCTGAAGATATGTTTACCTGCTGATACTGACTCAACTCTCTCAATATAGTAAGTAAAATAGTTGTCCGTCCCTATAAGGCCCGATATATATGTATAACTACTTTGCCTTAGTAGGCTCGCTCATATGCGCTCGACTATACTAGGTTCTATATCTCGACCAACTAGGCTCGCTCATAGGCGGTCATCCATAGTAGGCTCGGTAAATAACTTACCATCTGATCAGAGGTTGTCCAATAGGGGCCTGCCCATCGATTATAGCTCGATGGTAATGAAAATACTGTAATACTGTATATATAGGATCTCTATTCTCTTGACTGGAACAAGACAATACTCAATTGAATATGAAGTCCCGATAAGGAGAATATTGTAACTTACGAGACTAGAAAAATATGCATAAATTCCGGAATATGAATTTCTCTTTATGTCTCGTTATCAAATGCATGTAATTACGTGATCATGTCAAATGAAGGAAGGGCTTAGTCTTAACATACCTGGAGTAGGGAAAAATCCGTGTGATATTCTTGAGAAGGTTTACATCGTACTCCCTTAATATTACAAAATCTCACGTTGCTTACGATACTGCGAACCCTCTGTTAACAATCCTTAGCTTCAGATTTCCTTCAACATTGGCTTCTTGTTACCTTTTTTCGTTAGCTTCAGATAGCTCATGTAGAGCCTTTTCTATTCTCTCAAATATTGAAGATATGTATCTTTTAATTTGTTAAAAGATATGTAGCCTCTTTGAATTTCAAGGCTTTTCTTTTAATTGATTGTCACCTAACCCAACATGACTAATGAGTCATTTGTTTTGGGTAGTGGCTTGCTGCCACGTAGGGGTGGGGAGGAGTTTTAATCTTATCCCATAACCAATTAGTTAATTAGGTAATATCCCGTTACCTGATAATTAACCAATTACCCGCATAATTAAGAATTATCTCAAATTACTTAAAATTCTACTTATTTTTAATGCACTTTATACATCATACTATCATGGTAATATGGTACCTTGTATGGTGATAGTCCATAAATATCAGGTATTATCACTCGTACCGTATTTTATCCCAAATCGACAACCTTCAACGAAACTCATTTTCTTCTATTTGCTTACCTTCTCTCCTTCACGAATTTACTCATCATGTATTTGAAATAGCATAATGCTTATAATCTCAAGGAAATCTCATCCCCGAGTCTACGTCAATTAACTGAAGATGAAAATTTAACGTACGAAAAATGCGAGATGCAACAACTTATCGTTGTTCACCTAGAATATATGCCTATATGATTAAGATATAACAATAAAATAAGCTCTAAGTACTATGCGTTAGAGATCCTGCCTATAGTGAATAACTGCTCACTATAATTTGTTAATGCTAAATCACAAACACTGTTTCATGTACGTCACTGCTAGAAAGCATGAATAAATCTGGGGCTTCTCCCAACAGATTTTGCTATACTCAACTACGTAGATCATCTAGGCATAACACATATGGGGTTAATGACTTGTAACTTGCGATTTCAATAACCAGATTGTAATACCTGAATAATCCTGTCTATGAGCAATATTTTTTCCTTTGGAATAGCTCGCATGATTTAACTCAAAATCACCTAGAAATCATGTCCACAGGCTTAAGTTATGAATTCTGAAAATCTCCTAAACTGTACACATGTCTGTGTGCATTTGATGTTTAAGTGTGGAGGTTAATGTGAGCCTCTAACCGGCTTTACATGAAGTCTTTATGTGTTTTTGCCTGTCGCCTAGCTTTTCATTTTTGAGCAGCCTAGATAAGGTTTAGAACCATCCAAATAGTGGTCCAAAACCTATTGGACTACAAGTATGGGACGGGTAGTGGACGCATAGGGCACAACTTAGAATTGAATTAGAATGCTTTTAGGTAAACAACCTTAATATTGTAATCGGATAGCAGGAGATGATAGTCTGTGCCCGCTGAATAATATGAGTAACACCCTATTCCAAGGGAGTTACGAAATATTATTTATGTTGCACGAGGTGATCCTTTAGGCTAAAAATATTAGTACCCCCTCCCCCCCCCCTTTTCTTTCTTTCTCTCTAGTAGAATTAAAATAGTTGTACCTCTATATTCTCGTTAGGATCTTTGTAATAAATTCTTAGGTTTTAGTACTATCTTTGTTTATTTGATCACATAGCCTAATCCACATAATTCAAGTTCGGCCGGGACGCACAATTGTGGACCTCGAGGAGTGCCTAGCACATTCTCTTTAAGGTAACTTGAGCCCTTACCCGACCCTTTGACGGCGTTGACTAGTTAAACTAGAGTCATTTGCAAATAGGTGCCTTAACGCACCTTAAAAATTGTTAGGTGGCGACTCTCTTATTTTAATACCCATTTAAAAGAGTTGTCATATGTTGAAACCCAATTTCGCGAGAAAAAGGGGCGCGACAACTCCTAAATTGTCCTACGAAATATTATTTATGTTGCACGAGGTGATCCTTTAGGCTAAAAAAATTAGGATCCCCCCTCCTTTTCTTTCTTTCTCTCTAGTAGAATTAAAATAGTTGTACCTCTATATTCGCGTTAGGATCTTTGTAATAAATTCTTAGATTTTAGTACTCTCTTTGTTTATTTGATCACATAGCCTATCCACATAATTCAAGTTTGGTCGGGATGCACAATTGTTGACCTCGAGGAGTGCCTAACACCTTCTCTTTAAGGTAACTTGAGCCCTTACCTGATCCTTTGGCGGTGCTGACTAGTTAAACTAGAGTCATTTCCAAATAGGTGCCTTAGCGCACCTTAACAATAGTTAGGTGGCGACTCTCCTCTTTTAATACCCATTTAAAAGAGTTGTCACATGTTGAAACCCAATTTCGCGAGAAAAGGGGGCGCGGAAACTCCTACATTGTCCTACGAAATATTATTTATGTTGCAAGAGGTGATCCTTTAGGCTAATTAGGACCCCCCCCCCCCCCNGTAGGATCTTTGTAATAAATTCTTAGATTTTAGTACTCTCTTTGTTTATTTGATCATAAAGCCTGATCCACATAATTCAAGTTCGGCCGGGACGCACAATTGTGGACCTCGAGGAGTGCCTAACACCTTCTCTTTAAGGTAACTTGAGCCCTTACCCGATCCTTTGGCGGCGTTGACTAGTTAAACTAGAGTCATTTGCAAATAGGTGCCTAAACGCACCTTAAAAATAGTTAGGTGGCGACTCTCCTCTTTTAATACCCATTTAAAAGAGTTGTCACATGTTGAAACCCAATTTCGCGAGAAAAGGGGGCGCGACAACTCCTATATTGTCCTACCGCAAAATGCTAATAGCGAAAACACTCACTTCAACCAACACCTATTACACCTTGGAGAGTAATGGGAAATCCTCGATGCATCCAGTATCCCGAAGATCTTCAAGATGAAATCTCCCTCTCTGTCGAAGAAGATGAAAAATTATGCCAGCCCTGACGCTTCTCTCTGATCACAAAAGTTTTTGGCAAGTTTATAGCGCACCAATTCCTTCGAAGCAAATTGAACGAGCTCTGAAGCTCTTCTGAAAAAATTAATTTTGACTGATTTAGGTTGGGATTTCTATTCCATTAAGTTCTGCCTTGAAGAAAACGTGATAAAAGCTTTGCACTAGGGGTTATGGTTTATTTCAAGCAACTTTCTATCAGTAAGAAAGTGGGAGCTAAGTTTTGTTTCGGAGGAAATAATAATATCTTACATTGCTATATGGGTTAGACTTTCTCAATTACCTACTAAATTTTATGGTACTTCAATTCGAAAAAAGTCGGTAGAAACTTAGGGAAACTCCAAAAAATAGATATGTGCACTTCCTCTACTCGGGGTAGATATGCAAGAATCTGCATTCAGGATCCATCGAATATCCATGTCCGAACTTCAGTAGTTGTTGGGAAACACAACCAAAGAAGCATGTATGAGGGAGAGGGTGTTTTATGTAAATGATGTGGAAGGATTAGGCATATCTTCGATAATGCACACACACCACCACTAAATCGGTGGGGGAAGTAGAGAGGTAAAAATTGCACGGGGCACCCTATTTGGTCGCCCCCATTTAACCTATACCCGTTTTTTTAAAAACTTTTAACTTGTACCCACTTTTTAAATAACTTCAGCTCCCCTTTCCCTTGCTGAGCTGAAGTTCGCCAGTTATAAAGACAAAACTTCAGCATACGGGGCTGAAGTTCCCCAGTTACAAAGACAAAACTTCCCAGTTACAAACTTCAGCTCTAGAGCTGAAGTTCCCAAGTTATAAAGACAACAACTTCAGCATACGGAGCTGAAGTTCCCTAGTTTACAAAGACAAAACTTTAGCTCGACAAAACTTTAGCTCTAGAGCTAAAGTTTTGTCTTTGTAAACTGGGGAACTTCAACCCCGTATGCTGAATTTGTTGTCTTTATAACTTGTGAACTTCAGCCCCGTATGCTGAAGTTCCTCATTTACAAAAGACAAAACTTCAGGTCTAGAGCTGAAGTTTCCCAGTGTAACTGGGGGAACTTCAGCCCGTGTGCTGAAGTTTTTGTCTTTATAACTGGGGAACTTCAGCCCCGTATGCTGAAGTTCCCCATTTACAAAGAAAAAAACTTCAGCTCTAGAGCTGAAGTTTCCCATTTACTAGAGCTGTAGAACTTCAGCTCTAGAGTGAAGTTCTCAAGCTAATTCAGGCCCGTCTACTAGAATGCTGAAGTTTTGCGTGATTGCCTTTGCTACTTCAGCCCCGCATGCTAAAGTTATGGGCAAAAGCGGGTATGGATGCAATTTTTTTTACAAAGCGGGTATAAGTTAAAACGTGGCACAAAAAGTGGGTACGAATGCAAAAGCCCCAGTAGAAAGCACATCATTGCAACATCACAATGGATATGATCCGGGAGAATGGCAAAAAGTTCCATTTAGAAAAATACCCACATATCAGAAATCAGAAAGCTGCTACAAAGCTATAGTTTTCGGTGATCAACACACAATTCAACTAAGACAATACAATACCAATACATAAGTTTCTTGAAAAAACTTGAATACTCATTAATCACAAGCCCAATTTTCACTTCTTACTACGAAGATCTTGAACTCAATTTTGGACATTTCTAATGTTGCGGCTGTAATGATGGTGGACATGCAAAAAATAAAAGAAGACCAAAGTCAGGAAGTGCAGACAATCCCAGTCTAAATAGAAAAATGGGCACCCGAATTAGGCCCTTCTAGAACTAGACCCCATCAAGAGCGCATGCCCCAATATTCCAAAGCCAAAAATCTTCTTTCAACACCCATATCTTGTGCTCTGACACCGAGCGGTCCAGTTTCAAAAATGGAATTATGGCCTAGTCTCAAGTATACACCTATCTCAGTGTTCGTCTCTAGTAAGGCCTATTTGGCCGCTATTCCTTCCTCTCTTGAATACTCCTACGCTCGAAACTCGCCAATATCCATGGCAAATGAAGTATCTGACCTAAATAATTATTCCCTCAACACTGAAGTGACACGCATAATCACTTTATAGGATATCACAATTAATGCACAATCTCTCACAGAGCACGATGACTCTAATTCATCACCAAATAGAATCACTAATCCTTTTTCTAAAATGGTCATTACCCTTAATATGAACGCGAGCGAGCAACAACCCACCCACCTTGTATCGTGATGTCTGTCAATCATCTTCCTATCCCTTCATCAGCGAAGCCAGTGACAATAGACAAGACTCCTCCCCTATCGAAGCATGTGCCAAGCTAATGGCTAGATCTAGCATTGAAGGGCCAGACCCTAAACTACTCTTTCACCATGGGGGACAAGGCAATGACAATTCAAATCCAGCACCTGACTCATTTAGCTTGAGTGACTATGGAGGCCATGAACCATAGTACGTCAAACTTTGGGCAACAACTATGGTTAGCCACGATGCTCCAAGCCCAGAACATGGAAGGACAGTTCACCCTCAACTCCAATACTATCTATACTCCAATGAGCCAAGCTTTTCTAGATATCCTATTTTTCCAGATCTGAGCAAGGATACACCCCCACAACTCTTTTTGTGGTGATGTAACCACTTGTTTCGGTTCCACTATTCTCAGACAAGCAGATCTAGCTTTCAATTAACCAGTCACCTTTAGGTTACCTACAAATATGGTTAAGTCATGCTCTGGACATCTTAAAACTCCCCAACGTAGTGACAATGCAAGTGCTAGAAGGTTCCAACATAACAAGGATAGAGTCTCTAACCCTAGACATTCTCAAGATGGTCAAAGAGCATTACAATGAAGTGTTTATTGTACTTTGCGCAAATGATCTCGCCGGGCTCTTAATGGCGCTCCAGCTCCAACCGTGGCTGAACTACCCAACAAATTCAAAGGCATTGATTCCTTTTTAGTGAAAAAGGAAAAGACCAAGTGATGACGAACAAAGCCTTTCCTCAAGGGAAGGGAAACAATTTCTTTACAGTCAGCCCCTTCAACCGCAAAAAAGATGGTTAGCTATATCATATGGAATGTGATCGGAGCTCACAATGCTCCCACCCATCTAGTCTCCTAGAGACAAGCTCATGTATTTATCTTACTCTTGTGGAGAATCTTCGCTAGTTTTATGAACTTACCCATACCCAACTCTCAGCTTGGAGGCTCCATTACCACCTTTACCCCCTCCCCCGAGGATACGACTTTAACCTATCATCATTCATTAATGTACTAGAAATGACAGTAGCACCAAGATATGCAAGACAAGGCTTCATTTGTTTGCAGTTAATGGAGGTCTGAACCTTAATCATTCAGAATTCAGACATTAAGTGCGTTTGTTTTTAATGTGTGAATCTTAATTATTCAGATCTTAATCATTAAGCGTGTTTGTTTTTTTTACTTCACAACCACTTAGTAAGTGTGAATAGGTCTGTATAATTAAGATCGATAATAGAGACTTAATTTCATTAGATATTATAATCCATATTTATTATTAACTACCGTCACTGCCTACCGTTATCAACTATCACCATACCACCCACCATAACCATACTAAACCACCAGCACCAGCACCATCATCCTCAATCATAGCCGCCACCATTATCGAATACTACCATCTACCATCCCACTCCTACCACCATCATTCTCAACCACAACCAACACTCATCCACATCAACTACCACAACTAACCACTCCATCACCATCAACAATCATAGCCGACACTGTCCATCATTATAAACTACCACCATCCATTACAACCTTCCTCAATCACAACTACCACCATCCCCTATTATTAACTATCACTACACACCACCACCATCCTCAATCATAATCTCCACCACTACCCATCACATTAGCTACTACCCTGAACCACTACCATGAACCAAAACTACCACCAACCACCGCCCCTAGCCGACATTCACAAGCACTACCATTAGCCATCACCATCAGGAACTATTATATTTTTAAAAACTATATATTTTATTAATAGAATATTAGACTAATTAGTATTTCGTATGAATTTAATGTTTATTAAAATAAATTTTATATATTCAGATGTTAACAATCAAACAATCTTAATCGATTAGTATTCATATCTTAATACACATCTTCAGATTCAAATATCTTAATCTTAATACACATCTTGATATTTAGATGTGTATTCAGATTCAGAATTTTTAATCTTAAAAAAATAAACGAGGTCTAAATATGCTAAGCAATATAAAAAAGCCTGGATGCAAATACAAGTGAACAAAAAAGAGTAGCCACAATTACAACAAAACGACTAATAGAGAAAACACTAGAAACAAATAATGTTAGAAATATGCTGTAGAAGCTGATCTCCGTAAAATTATTTTACTGTTTCAGCTTACGAGTTATTTACTGCAGTATTTTAGTTTGAATTTGGAATAATTTTGAACTAGTCTTTGGGAGTGAACTAGTCTCCAGAAGTTTATTATTTTAAACAAATTTTGTGTTGATTTTAAGGTCTTTTAAGCTAGTATTTCTCTTATAAATTATAGTGTAGATGCAGTGAAATAATATAGAAATTTTAGCTTCAGTTATTTAGAGTTCCTTTTATATCTATTCCAGAATTTTTTTTTTATTTTCCTGTTACATTCCCCAATTATTTCTCTTAGTTTCTTTTATCGAGAACAAAAAATTAGTTTCAAGAGACATCTTCTTAAGGGACCTAGGTAAAAAACTTTCTTGAGTGGGATGGAGACTGAATCGAGTTTTTCTCAAATGACTCCTCTAGTCTTTGATGGTGAAAATTACAAACTATGAGAATGGAGACTTACTTTGAGGCTTTAGATTCTTGGCAGGCCGTGGAAGAGGATTATAATGTTCTTCCGCTGCTAACAATCCCACAGCGTCCCACATCAAGAGTCACAAGGAAAATAAAACCAGGAAATCAAAGGCGAAAACGACTTTGTTTGTTGGTGTATCTGCAATAATTTTCACGAGAGTTATGACTCTCAATCAGCAAAAGATATTTGAGATTATCTGATTGGAGAATATACATGAGATGAAAGAATTTGAGTCATGAAGGTATTGAATTTAATAAGGGAATTTGAGTTGCAAAAAATGAAGGAATCTAAGACCATCAAAGAATACTCAGATCAGTTTTTTGGCATTATTGGTAAGATTGCTTGGTACTAAATTTAAGGATTCAAGAATTTTTGAAACAATTCTTATTACGGTTCCTGAAAAATATGAAGTATCTATAATTGTAAATTCCCAATTTTTTTCACATTCTTCTTAGTTAGTGTTATTTGGATTTAAGTAGTCTAGTTTGTTAAAGGGGGTCTAAGGGATTTGATTAATGCCCATTTCAGATGAGTTATGCACAAATCAAAGTCATACCCGGTCCATTAGGTGGCTGGCCAAGAAAGAGTTCAAAATGACGTAGTTTAGCAAGGAACTACGTTATTTCATTAAGTGATTCCAAGATTATATCTGAGTCTTCCCTTTTCTTTTGATCTAATGGTCTTTATTCCTCCCCGATATAGGTATTTAAAGCCTAGAAAATCAGAAATATTGCCCCATTTTTCCCTCTCCCATTCTTTCTCTCCTCTCATCTCACTCCCTCTCCAAACTTTTCCTGCCGCCACTTTCCCCATGGTGGCTCCGCCCGGCTGGCAAATGCAACCACCAGCTGAGCACTACCAAACCGCCTATTTTTTACACCCCTTCTCCATATCTTCCTCTAAAACTCGTATCCAAACCCCATATCTCCGAAATCACTCTCAATCTCACTTAATCTAAGCCCAACCAAAACCCTAGCCTCCTTTATATCTTCAAAATCGAAGAGCATATGCCATTGCCTCCCCATAAATCTCACATAGTTGGATAGATCTACTTGAGATCCCTTTCCCCTTGGCTTTACCTCAAACTCTAACCACCGCCGTCCGACCAACTCATTACCAACCCGTCGCCTCACTGCCACTACTCATTACCTCCCGTTTTTCTCTTCTAACTGGCCTCAAACGAGGTTTATAGTTGATTTCACCGAAACCAGTCTCCGGTTCACCAAAGTTTATGGTTTTGACAGAAATCAACAATGGAAGCTCGTTCGAGTCTCAACATTACCACCACAGTCTAGTCGTACCACTGTCTTGGGCGTTCGAATTGCTGGTATATCATAATCTCTTACCCGTCCCTAATTTTTATTTATCTTTGTAATTGTGTTTAGTTTGCAGTTTTGGTCTAAATTATGTTTCTGTTATCTTTTGATTCATGTGTGATCATAATTCTAATTTTGTTGTTAGTTAGTGATCAACTGTCTAGTGTTGTTTTAATTATTAAAATCAACTTATTTGGTTTATGCATTTGTGCGAATCAGTGTTGTTAATCTGCGATCAGTGATTCGTGTTTTCAGTTATCGATGTTAGTCATATCTTAATACTTTCGTATCATGTATTAGTTAGTCATTTAGTCTGTCTTTATGTTTTTTATTTAGTAGATCAGTTTTATTAATCACCTCACTATTAATATGTTTTTGCTTTGCGTTAGTTGTTGAGTCTCGATTTTCATGTTTGATTTTTCTGATTTTGTTTTTGTTTAAGGTAGTGAGTTTTATTAATATCTCCACTGATCAATGCATCATTTTGTTTAGTTCAAAAAAAAAATGCATCATTTTGTTGATTTCAGTCATTGTGTTATAAGTTCTCTTGGTTAGTAATTAGTTAAATATTGTTTAGTCTAGTTACTACTTAGCATGATATTTTTTTTAGTTAATAACTAAGTTCTAGTTACTTCTTTATAGTTTGAATTACATAGGCTGGTAGTGTTTTAGTTTAAAGTTGATGATAAGTGAGTTTAATCATGAAATATGGTGCTTTAGTAGCCTCCTTTTCACTAGTAAGGTGGCTGAAATGACCCTTTCCCTCCTCCTTTCTGCCACAACAACTTTCAGGCTGTGTTTTCACCTTTTGGATAGTCCCTAGGTAGTATTTTGGCACACAAAGTCGGTCTTTCTGGACAGAGTTTTGGTCAATAAAAATCTGTCCAGAAAGTCACTTTCTTTGCCTACTTAAAGGGCTTCTCTTTTCTCACTTTACACACACTCTATCACACTTAGAAGATAATATTTTAGGCAACAAAAAGGACTGTGAACCATTGTCACTCGTTAGGCCTCCCAATATAATTAATTTGAAGGAGTGAAAGCCATTTGACTGTAAGGAGAGGAGCCGTAAATATATACGTCTCACTCTTGCCCTTATAAGAATCCAGAACATCATTTGATAGAGTAAGCTGAAAATTTTGAGCTTTGTGGTTTAATCTTTGAGTGAAAACTCTGTTCTAAAAAATACAAATCTTATTTAGAGTTTTGTTCTGGATTCTTCTCTTAGGTATGCGGGCTTTTTAAACATGAATCTGCTACTATTTTTTTGTTGTTTTTTCTACTGAGTTCTATTTCTGCACTAGTGTATTTATTTTCTGTGACCCAAATAAATCTTAAACTTTCTAATGCAGATTTTTATATCAAATGACTGAAGATATTGATCTGTCTTAGCTCTTTGGATTAGTTTGATATACCTTATCAAAGGAAGCATGTTCAGCGTGTTATTCATTTTGTAAGCAGGTTAAAATTGTAGAATGTAGTTAAATCTCCAAGTTTCCTTTACATTTGTAGTTAAGATCACATTGTTCAGCGTGTCCTTTAGATTTATGTTAAGATCACCACCAAACCACCCAATTTTTACACCCCTTCTTCATCTCTTCCTCCCCAACTCGTATCCAAACCCCAAATCCCCGAAACCACTGTCAATCTCACTAAATCTAGCCCAACCGAAACCATAAATGCCCTTCCCTCCCTTTAAATCTCACATAGCCGGGTAGATATCCTTAAGATCTACCTTTTCCCCTTGGTTTTACTTCAAACTCTGACCAAAGCCATCCGGACACCTCACTGTCGACCCGCCGCCTCACTGCCACTACCACTACCTCCCTTTTCTCTCTTCACATTGGCCTCAAATGAGGTTTATAGTTGATTTCACCGAAACTAGTCTCCGATTCACTGAAGTTTATGGTTTTGACGGAAATCAACAATGGAAGCTCGTTCGAGTCACAACATCTCCATCACAGTCGAGTCGTACCACTATCTCGGGCGTTCAGATTGCTGGTATATCGCAATCTCATTACCCGTCCCTAATTTTTATTTATCTATGTAATTGTGTTTAGTTTGTAATTTTGGTCTAAATTGTGTTTTATGTTCGCTTTTGATTCATGTATGATCATAATTCTAATTTCGTTGTTAGTTAGTGATCAACTGGCTAGTGTTGTTTTAATTGTTAAAATCTATTTGTTTGGTTTATGCATTTGTACGAATCAGTGTTGTTAATCTAGGATCAATGATTCCTGTTTTCAGTTATCGATGTTAGTCCTTTCTTAATACTTTCAAATCATGTATTAGTTAGTCGTTTAGTCCGTCATTACATTTTTTGTTTAGTAAATTAGTTTTGTTAATCACCTCACTGTTAATATGTTTTTTCTTTGCGTTAGTTGTTGAGTCTCGATTTTCATCTTTGATTTTTCTAATTTCATTTTTATTTAAGGTAGTGAGTCTCATTAATGTATTTAGCGATCTGTGCATCATTTTGTTGATTTCAGTTACTAGGTTATAAGTTCTCTTGGTTAGTTATTAGTTAAATGTTGTTTAGTCTAGTTACTACTTAGCATGGTATTTCTTTTGTTAGTTAATACATAAGTTATAGTTACTTCTCTATAGTTTTATTTACATAGGTTGGTAATGTTTTAGTATAAAGCAGATGGTAGATGAGTTTAATTATAAAATATGGTACTCTTGTAGCCTACTTTTTACTAGTAGGATGGCTGAAATGGTCCTTTTCCTCCCAGCTTCTGCCACAACAAGTTTCAGGTTGTCTTTTCACCTTTTGGACAGCCCTTGGATAATATTTTGACACACAAAGTCAGTCTTTTTGATAGACTTTTGGTGAACCAAAATCTGTCCAAAATATGGTTTTTTGTCTACTTAAAGGGCTTCTTTTTCCTTACTTTACATACAATATATCTGACTTAGCAGATAATCTTTTACACAAAAAAGATCACCATTTGAGAGAAAAATATCAGCTGAACATATCTAATAGTAAGCTGAAAATTTTGAGCTTTGTGGTTGAATCTTAGAGTGAAAACTCTGTTTTGAAAAAAAACAAACCTTTTTTGAGTTTTGTTCTGGATTTTTCTCTTAGGTTTGCGGGCTTTTTAATCACAAATCTGCTGCTGTTTTTTTGTTGTTTTCTGTTGTTTTTGCTACTGAGTTTTATTTCTTCACTAGTGTATTTATTTTCTGTGACCTAGGTAAACCTTGAACTTTGTAATACAGATTTTTATATCAAATGACTGAAAATATTGATCTGTCTTAGCTCTTTGGATTAGTTTGATATACCTTATCAAATGGAAGCATGTTCAGCGTGTTATTCATTTTTTAAGCATGTTAAAATGTAGAATTTAGTTAAATATCCAAGTTTCCTTTACATTTGTAGTTAAGATCACATTGTGCTAAGTGTATCTAGCACCACTGATACAAGATTAAATTGCATAGTTTAACATGTGATATACCTTACATTTGAGGTGCATTAATAATAAAAATACACTTGTTATGTGCTTAATGGAGTTTATTTTATGTGTAGGTGAATTGGAGATGGAACCAGAGCTAAAGGGATGCAAATACGTCGAAAAATACGCGAAAGGAGACACCGGGGCGATAGCCGGGCGACAGAGCCATATAGCCTGACCCTACCTGGCGTTAGCCAGGCCTTAGGGCTGAAACGCCAGCCCTAGCCTGGCGTTAGCCAGGCCTTTAGGTCCAAATGCCCGGGGTTCCCAGTTCGGCCAAATCCGAGTTTTGACGAGTTTAAGTGTTTTCCGGTTGAAATAGAAGTCTCCTGCACGGTTAGGGTTCTCCCTAAACATATAAATAGACTCCTAAATCACAACTACAAGGATATTCGAAGAGATTAGAAGAGATTCAGACGGCAAGACATCGATTTGTACAGATTTTCTTCATTACTTTGTAGTTTAATTATGCAAGTTATTTTGGTTTTCTTCTTATGAATTTGTTTAGCTAACTTATTTAACATAGGGTTTTGGTAGAACCCGTTGGAGGATAAACTTATTGTGTTATTAATATAGTTCCAATTGGTTGATTAATCTCTATTTGTTCAACTACGTTCTTGTTGTAGTTAATTGAATGGCCATCAATTAGCTGTTCCTATTTATTATGTATCTACTTGAGAGAGAGTGCATATTTAGGTAGTTGTTTGAAAAACATCACTCCCAGAGTATAGGCGGAAGTTATAACCGAGGGTTTAGAGGTTGGATTAGAGATAGCGATACCTCGGGTGCAATCTAAAGTGAAC
>ML323648.1:2730-15036 GCA_005239505.1 Nicotiana paniculata
GTATATATATATATATATACGCACTCAAATCTTGAACGGCCCCCTCTTCATGTAGCTGTGTTTTTCACTCATGCATTTGAATATTCAAGCTAAAATAGAATGGAAAGGTATGAAATTTTGAAAGAAATTGGTTCTGGTAATTTTGGTGTAGCAAAGCTAGTGAAAGATAAGTGGACAGGTGAGCTCTATGCTGTCAAGTTTATTGAGAGATGTAAAAAGGTTTGATTCATCTCTTTCTCATATTTGTTCTATTCTCCACGACAACAATAACGTACTCAGTATAATACCACAAAGTAGGATCTGGGAGGATAAAATGTTCTGTTATCCTTGGCATATATTCATGTATATGGCTTTTAAGGAATACTTTTTTCTTAATTTACAAGATTCATTTTTGCTACTCTTTCCTGCTTTATTTTGGTTGTCTGTGCAGATTGATGAACATGTCCAAAGAGAAATCATGAATCACAGGTCTTTGAGGCATCCCAATATCATTAAATTCAAGGAGGTAATGCATCATTCCAAGAGTAGTGATGCCTGTTGAATTGTGCCAACGTCTCATCTAAAATTTTAATTGGTTAGAAGACAAATTTTTCAAGGGCCTTGACATAATTGGTAAAGTTGTTGTCATGTGACTAAGAGATCACAGGTTTGAGTCGTGGAAACAATCTCTTGTAGAAATGCAGGGTAAGACCGCATACAATAGACCTTTGTGGTCCGGTCCTTCCTCGAATCTCGCGCATAGCGGGAGCTTAGTGTACCGAGCTGCCCTTGGTATGTCTTCAACATGTTCTCTCACATGCGTTTCCTGATTCATTTTCACGGGCCAAACAAACAAAAATCTTATTTGGTAATTGGTACCAGTAGATTTGTTAAAGTTACAAGCTTTTTCAATATTGCCTCTTTGAATCAGATTCCATCTATATTTTGGACAAGCAAACCCCACATCTGTTTCTTGGCAATAATTGAAAGCTGGAATATAGAATATCACAATTCTCCTAGAATCTTCTAGTTCTCTGCAGACTAGGGAAAAACTTTAGACTCTGAATTTGACTAGTTTGATAAAGTCTATGTTGCTCGGACTCTTTGAAAATGTGTCTGGATACGTGTCGGATGCTCCAAAAGTAGTGCATTTTTTAAGGATCCGACACGAATACGGCTACATTTTGGAGAGTCCACGCAACATAGGATAGAGCTATTGGACCAAAAATTTTAAAGCAGGTGTTCATAATTGTGCAGGTATTTCTTACCCCAACTCATTTAGCCATAGTGATGGAATATGCTGCAGGTGGAGAGCTTTTTGAAAGAATATGTAATGCTGGTAGATTCAGTGAAGATGAGGTAACATAAAAATATTAGATTTTTGTTCAAGTTTTAATAGTTGTAATCACGGGTGTACATGGACCAGGTTAGTTCGATTTTTACTAAAACCAAACCAAACTATTACATCGATTTGGATTGGTTCGATTTTGTCGGATTTTTCGGGGTTTTCAGGGTTTTTTTTGTTACTTCAATAATATGTCAATCTTACTTTGTTAAATGTTTTATAAGTAAATATATGCTTAATAAAAATTTAATAAATTGACAAACATATGATTTATTAAAATATTCTTATGAGAGAATTTTCTTAATAACACATGATAGTTATTTTTTTTAGTTGTCTGTCAATAAATTTTCATTGATGTACACTTTCAAAGTTAACTGAATTTATTAATTAGACATAAAAATCAATATGATACCAAAATAATAATATATTCTATTTAATTTTTAATTATGAAACTTCAAATTCGAAAAGATATAAGAATATAATAAATATTAAAAAACAAAAAGATTGACGCATTTCAATAACACTTGCATTGATTAAAGTTAATAAAAATGTAATACTTCATATTCTATTAAATATTACATCACATAATAGAACCAAATATTTCTATACATTTTTAAAGAAAATTCTATATAAAGTCTTAAACGTATATATAAAAACTATATATTTATATGTCGGTTTGGTTCGGGTTATTTTACTCAATACCAAACCAAATCAAACCGATCCTCATCGGATTTTTTAATCGGTTTAGTTTGACTTTTCGGTTTGGTGCGGTTTTCCGGTTCGGTTTGTACACCGCTAATTGTAATTGTCTAAGTTGCTGGACTCTTCACTTTCGGTGTTGCATCTGTGTCGACACGATGTGAGTGTAGATGTGGGATCCCTATGGATCTTGTCAACCGATTTTGGATACTTTGACCAAAATCGACCGAGAAATTCGAGGCAGATATAATGATTCTTGAAATCAAAACAAAAGATAGGGTGACATTGAAGAAAATGGAATGCATTGTATACATAAAATTCTGTGTCAGTCCTTTTGTTTTATCTCCTTCTCGGATCTTTTCTTGATCAATATTTTCTCTTTCTAGGAATATGTTGTAAGTTTTTCACATAATGTCTCATAATTTAGATATTTTTATAAATCTATTTTTAAATATTTGAATTATTTTTAACCAAATCCCGACACCTGTATCCGCACTAGATCCATACCTCTGAATCTTAAAATTTAGATTATGAAAGATCCAACCTCTAAATCCGCACCCGTATCAGATGCCCGCACCTGTGGCCGAGCAACTTAGGTAACTGTAATGAGTAATCAAATTAGTTCCTCTTCTTATTGGACGTTTGAGTAATCTGTCCTACTTGTGGTTATTTTTTCAGGCAAGGTTTTTCTTTCAACAACTTATATCAGGAGTCAGTTACTGTCACTCAATGGTAAACTGAGACATCTGTTTAGTTTATTTGAATTGGTTTATGCAAATTTACTCCTGGATTGTGCTTGTACTATGACTTGACAAATAGTTTCTTGAAATGCAGCAAATCTGTCATAGAGATCTCAAACTTGAAAATGCGCTCTTAGATGGGAGCTCAACGCCGCGTCTTAAAATATGTGATTTTGGCTACTCCAAGGCAAAAATATGAACTCTATCCTATCTTGGAATTGGATTATTTTTCAGAACAGCTTCTGACTGTTGTATAATTCATTGTTTAGTCATTGGTCTTGCATTCTCAACCCAAATCTACAGTAGGAACTCCAGCTTATATCGCACCAGAAGTCCTATCAAGAAAAGAGTATGATGGGAAGGTACAATACTGATCTTTATGAGTTTAAGTTTCGTGCAGTGACAGTGTACAATAATTTTACAAGATCGGGCTAAACTACCTACTATAACACGTTAAATTAGATAAATAGTGTAAAAATTCTTACTGTCAGCGATAGAACTTGAACCCTTTGCTTCAATTAATTGATTGATTTGTTGATCTAAACATCATGGTTTACCTATCATTTGGAAGTAAAGACAGCAGATGTTTGGTCTTGTGGGGTTACATTGTATGTGATGTTGGTTGGTGCTTATCCATTTGAAGATCCTGATGATCCAAGAAATTTCAGGAAAACCTTAACGGTAAGTTATGGTTCTCTTTTAAAAACATGTTAATTTCACGTTTAAGTCGTGGAATCAGCCATTGCCTAAACTTCTCTTCCTTGGACCCTGTGTAAATACGGGATGTTTCATGCACCAGGCTGCCCTTTTCGATCACTGATCTTTACTCACTATAACTGAATTCTTGTGCAATATTGGTTTCTAGCAGAGGATATTAAGTGTTCAATATTCAATCCCTTACTACGTTCGAGTTTCAAAGGAGTGTAAGCATCTTTTATCTCAAATATTTGTAGCTGACTCTGAGAAGGTTTGTAGTTTCATTTTCACTTCAAATATGTACATCCTCCTCCTCTTTTTTGTTGTTGAAAATCAGCTAATTGTATAATATTGTATATGTAGAGAATAACTATGGAAGAGATTAAAAAGCATCCTTGGTTTCTAAAGAGCTTGCCTGTAGAATTTATAGAAGGAGAGGAAGCTAGTCTACAAATAAATGGAGAATATGAACAATCTCAAAGTATTGAAGAAGTGTTAGCTATAATTCAAGAGGCAAGAAAACCAGGAGAGGGGCACAAAGCTGGTAATTTATTTGTTAAGGGAAGTAGTAGCATTGATCTTGATGATGACTTAGATATTGATACTGATATAGATGATGAGAGAGACACAAGTGGAGATTTTGTCTGTGCATTATGAATGCGGCTTTCGTACCATAGACTCAATGTGGTCTGATTCTTTCCTCAATTTTTCTTAAATCACGAGCTTAACATATCGAACTACTCCTTTTTATGAATGCTACATTATGTTCAAACAATGTAAGTATACTAACACTGTTATGTTAAAATAATGTAAGTATATTGTTGTAATCCCCCTAAAGTTCTTTCTCAAAACAAGAGATAGTAATGACATTTTAAAAATTCAACAAAAAATTCTTCAGCTTTTTGTTTGACTTTTTGGTCAAAGGAGATCAAGGGGTACTGAGGGTAAGGTGAATTTTACTTTATAAATTTGATGGCATCTTAGCTTATTAGAACACTCCGAGAAAAGAGGAAGGTTTCTAGTGTATTTATTTGGGTAAATAATTTTAGAGTTAGTCAATACGTGCTGGCAAGCCCGGCCCATATGGGCTTTGATATTTGACGGGCCAGGCTGGACCGACATACTGTTTCGATGGACCTTAAAGTAATCGGTCCAACATAATCCTATGTGGGTCACGAGCTCCCATGAGTTGGCCCACTATTTTTATAAATTATTTTTTATATTTTTTAAATTTTAACAAAAAATGCAAAATATGTATGGATAGAAAGCTTATGCAAAACTTAATATCTTTTGACATTGTTCCATTGGATTATTATAAAAATATACAAAAAATGAGGAGAATATTTCATTCATTAAAAGTCAATACTCAACAATATTTTAAAGGTGCAAATGGCATATCCAATACCAATAAATCAACTTCATCAAGCACATTTGAATCCTCGTGTGAAACAAAGAACAAAGATGTTTTAACACATTCATTTTAATTAAATACGTTATTAAGCCCACGAGCCTGCCCCAGCCAACCTCGGTCAAGCCTCATGGGCCACGAGCTTACTTGAGTCGGAAGTCTCGTTTTTAAATGAGCTTCAAGAATATTAGTACAACCCTATTAAATAATGGGCTGGGCTAGGCCGGCCTAACAGACCAATCACATATTGACGCCTCTAAATAATTTCGAAAAACACTATGTTTGTAATTTTACTTAAGATATCAAATACTCCTTTCGTTTTAATTTATGTGAACTCATTTAACTGAGCATGGAGTCTATGAAAAGAGAGAAGACTTTAAATTTGTGGTGTAAAATGAGGCAATATTTTGTGTGGTTATAAGTCATTACATAAAGGTAAATTGTTTACAAACAGGGAAAGAGGTCATTCCTTTTGGCATGGATTAAAAAGAAAATAGGTTCACATATATTGAAACGGAGGTAGTATATATATTGTACTCATATAAAATTATAAGAATCAAGTTTCCTATAAATAGTACTTAATACATAATTACCCCATTGGGGTTGTACCAAAGTTCCAGTTGCACCCCTTAAAAATACGGGTGTCTTATGGCTCCCTGCATTTGTTTGAAATGAGATTAATACCTCATTTTGAGCTTATGCGGCACTTTCTTTGTTTTACACCTGATTATTGCTTGTGAAAATCCTAAATTTCAATTTTCTTTTCTTTTTTTCTTTTATTCTTTTTCTTATTTACTTCTATCTTAAAGCTCCATCCACCATTTTCACACTCCCAGCTAACGTTTCCCATTTTCTTTTCTTTTTTCTACTTTTTTTCTATCCTTTGTCTATTAATGTCTGACTTTTTTTTTCTTTTTTTTTTCTTTTTTTTTTATATTTACATTTGTCTTCTTCATTGTAATATTTCGCCAGATAAGTTGATGATTCCAATGAGAACCAAATTTTGCTTACGATTATATTTCTTCTTTTTATTTTACTTTTTTCTTCTTCTGTATTTTCCTTTACTTTTTTTCGTTCTTCCCTTTCTTCTTTCTTTTTCCTGTTTTTTTATTCTTTACAATGTTTCTCACCAGAAAAAATGATGATTCCGGCGACATCATCTTTCTGCCAATTTTTCTCCGCCATTTATTGTTCTATTTTCCACAAATTTAGAAGATCAATTTTACGCTACTTAAAGGGCCTCACAAATATTACCTTGTCTATTATTTTCAATAACCTTTTGATTTAAGATATATTATGGGTGATACAGGGTGGCAGGCAACAAGGAGTAGAGAGAGGAAGGTTATGGGTACAAAGGGAAAGGGGAGAAATGGTGAAGATAAGAGAGATAGAGAAAGAAAATGCAAAAGAAAAAGAATAAAATAAATTTAAAAAGACAAATAAAAAGGTAAACTAAAAAAAATTAAAAACAAAATGAATTTGACATGTGGCAAGCAAAGATTGGCGCGTGATTTGTACTTTTTCTTTTTGAAACTGGGATGAATTGAAAAGGCGATACTTATTACTCTTCTAACAAATGGAGGGGTCATAGGACACTCTTATTTTAAAGGGGTGCAACTGATACAATTCTAATGGGGTATTTATGTATTATCCCATTATAATTCATATAAAACTATATTATGGACTACTACTAAGTTTTTGTTATGAAATAGTAAAAGAAGAAGCAAAGTATTGCAGAGAAAAGTATAGAGGGAGAATTCTTATTGATTTGGGATGAATTACAATGGAGTAGGACCCCTTTATTTATAGGAAAAAAGTGATTTAGCCACAAGGAAAAAATTCCTAAGATCTATCTAAAATATAGACATTCACCATAAATATAATTCTATTTATAACACTCCCCTTGAATGTCTATTCAACAGATAATATGCCTCGTTAAAACCTTAACTAAAATAAAACCCAGTGGGAAAAAAATTCTAGTAAAGGAAAAAGAGTACACATGTTTAGAAATACGCATTTTGGTTGCCTTATTAAAAACCCTGCAAGGAAAACCCAGTGGAAAAAAATATTTGTAAGGAAAGAAGAGTGCGATGCGCATTAACTCCCCCTGATGAGAACATCAATTCACATCTTTGAGCCTTCGCATCCTGATTTTGTACATTAGCTTCTTGAAGATTGACATCAGTAGAGATTTGGTGGATAAATCAGCCATATTAACTCCAATGAATATGTTGCAGCTTGAAAATTCTCGTTATCACATTATCATGCTTATAGTTATAGCAAGATAGAAATGTGCACAAATTGTACTTAGGATGTAGTACTTCATGACCAAGAATTTTATATGCTTTAAGCAATTTAAATTATTCATGGATTGTCATATAAGTTTAATCATATAAGCCATATGAATGGACTTTAGATGCATATCAAGTTTTATGGCATGCTAGACATATAAAATAGATAAAAGTGATTGCACTCGTCATTGACTTTATACTTTCAAGTATTTGAACTACATATCCAAAATTACATGTCTTTCATATGAAACCAATTCTTGAATTGTGTCTCTTGTATTTGGCCAATACTTTTATATCTGTATTCGACAAACTTAAGATCCTCATCTATACTTAGTGCTATCATAGATGTCGACGACGAACATTATATATCAGTTCCAATATTTTTTTTTCATAAAGACATAACATAGAGATCTCTTGTCACGACCCGAAATTCCACCTTCAGGCCGTGATGGCATCTAACGTTGAACCCGCTAGACAAGCCAACGTTCTAATTATTATATTTATTTTTTTATTATAGACAATTGAAATAACAGTGCTAAACTAGAACAGTGATAATTAAAAATGCGGAAGGTAAGGAATTCAACAACTTAAATTATAAATCTTACGAAATTTCCTTAAATACCCCCCCAGAACTGGTATCACAATCTCACGGACAGCGTAGATTTACTAAAAATAAAGGTCTGAAATAAATGTGTACAACTGTCTTGGAAATACATGAAAAGACAGAAAACAGAGATAAGGGAGGTGACGCCAAGGCCCGCGAACATCTGTGGGACTACCTCAGTGTCGCCTGTGGACTTAAGGATACTCCCTCGATCAATACCCAGTGGGTCCGGCTCCGTAATCTGCACAACATAAAGAAGTGCAGGTGTAGCATCAGTACACCAACCCAATGTACTGAGTAAGTGACAAGCCTAACCTCGGCGAAGTAGTGACGAGGCTAGGACACGACAAATAATGAATACATGTACAGTTCAATAATGTAATAAAGAAGTAATGACAAGAAATAACAGATAAGCACAAAAATGGAGCTAACATGCTGGGGGAAAAGGCAATAACTCACTGAAATGACAGGACAAGATAATAACTGAAATGTATGAACGACAACAGGAATTTAACAACTCTGAACAATAAATAAACAAAACAGCACGGCATGTCCCCTCGTGCTATAACCTCACCAAAAACACTCAGCACGGAATGTCCCCTCGTGCATAAATAAATAAACACTCGGCACGGAATGTCTCCTCGTGCAATAAATAAATAAACACTCGGCACGGAATGTCCCCTTGTGCATAACCTTACAAACACTCGGCAGGGAATGTCCCCTCGTGCAATAAATAAATAAACACTCGGCACGGAATGTCCCCTCGTGCAATAAATAAATAAACACTCGGCACGGAATGTCCTCTCGTGCATAAACTCACAAACACTCGGCATGGAATGCCCCCTCGTGCATAACATATATAAAAGCAACAATTTGATAGGAAAATTCAACAATAAGAATACTTAAATGCACAAAAATGTCCAACGATAATTCTACCGTTCCGGCAAGGAACACAGCTATAACCAATATTATTCAGAAGTACAACTGAACAAATAATCCTCAACCGAACGAATAATCAATAATATTCTACATCATGAATTACCCTCAGGCACATAACTTCCAAAGTGACAATCATTTCATAACACGAAGAATATCAACAGAAATCACATAGATCACGAAATTCAACTCACGAGCATGCTTGACCACAACACATAGGTACTCGTCACCTCACCTATACGTTGGACATGAATCATCACATAGAAAATGGGACTCAATACCTATTCCCTCAAGCTAAGGTTAGGCCAAACACCTACCTCGACTCCAAAGAATAAAATCATGCCTCAAGCACCGCTTTTCCCTTTGAACCCGACTCCAAATAAACCGTATCTAGACATAAATCGACTCAATAATATCAATAAATGGTAAACAATTCAATTCCAATGCTTAATTATAGAATTCCCAACATTCTTCTCAAAAATCGACCACGGGCCCGCTTGGTCAAAACACGAGGTTCGGACCAAAAACCGATCACCCATTCACCCACGAGCCCAAATATATAATTTGTTAAAATCCGACCCCAAAACGAGGTCAAATTCTCAAATAATCAAAAAGCCCTAACTCTACCCAAATCCCTAATTTTCTACCCTTAATCACATGTTTTTAGGCCTAGAATCTAGTGGGTGTTGATAAAAATGGAAGAAAACGAGGTTAGGATTACATACTTATGAAGCTATGGTGAAGAGGTTCTTCAAAAATCGCCTAAGAGGTGTGGAGAAGAAGAAGTTTTAAAAAAATAGTGGAAGTTCCCGTATTGATTCTGTTTTTGGCTTTAAAAATCACTGGGTCAATATTCCTCTATGCGTTCGCGACCCCTTGGCCGCGTTCGCGAAGGCTTAACTGATTTTGCCTATGCATTCGCGTGCTAAGGGCCGCGTTTGCACAGGGTTAAACACACCCAGTTCCCAGGTCTCCTCTTACGTTGTGTGTTCGCGACCATCGTGGTGCGTTCACATAGCAGCCTCAGACCCTCACTCCGCGATCGCGACCTATATGGTGCGACCGTACTAGCTAAATCCTGCCCAGCCCAACCTTGTGCTATGCATTTGCAGCCTTACCTGTGCGTTCGCATAGCCTAATTATTAGACACCAGATAACAACACTAACACCAGAAATTTCCTAAGTTTTTCACCCCGACACCTACCCGAAACTCACCCGAGCTCTCGGGGCTCAAAACCAAATATGCACACAACCTCAAAAACATCCTAGAGACTTATTCGTGTAATCAAATCACCGAAACAACATCAGAAACATCGAATTAAACCTCAAAATCATTGAAATACTTCCAACTTCTTAAACTTTCAAATTTTCCATTTAAGGTCCGAATCACGTCAAATAAATCAAGTTTCTTACCAAACTTTACAACCGGGCTCCGGAACCAAGATACGGGCCCGATACCACAGGTTTCACACAACATTTCTCTTTCAAAAACCTTTATATTTTTCAGAAAATAATTTCTCTTAAAAATTCATTTCTCGAACTTGGGACCTCGGAATTTGATTTCGGGCATACGCCCAAGTCCCATATTTTCCTACGGACCCTCCAGAACCGTCAAATCATGGTTCCGGGTTTGTTTACCAAAAATGTTGAACAAAGTCAAGTTTATTCAAATATTTATTATAAAATCATCATTTTATCAATTTTCCCCATAACGGCTTCGCAGCTACGTGCCCAGGCTGCGCATGCACATCGAGGTGAGATAAAATGAGGCTTTCATGGTCTCGGAACACAGATTTAGCTAAAAGTACACGGGATGACCTTTTGGGTCATCACAGTCTCCATCTCTACAACAAACGTTCGCCCTCAAACGGACATAGAAAGGTACCTGAATCGGGGAAAAGATGGGGATATAGGCTCCACATATCGGACTCGGACTCCCAGGTAGCTGCCTCAACAGGCTGACCTCTCCACTGAATACAGACCGAAGGATAACTCTTCGATCTCAACTAACGAACTTGTCGAGCTAATATGGCTACCGGATCCTCCTCATAAGACAAATACTTGTCCAACTGGACACTGCTGAAGTCAAGTACATGAGATAGATCGGCGATATACCTCCGAAGCATAGATACGTGAAACACAGGATGCACGGTTGATAAACTAGGTGGCAAGGCAAGTCTGTAGGCCACCTCTCCTACCTTGTCCAGAATCTCAAATGGACCAATGTACCTAGGGCTCAACTTGCCCTTCTTCCCAAACCTCATCACGCCCTTCATGGGCGACACTCGAAGAAATCCCGGTCTCCAATCATAAATGCCAAATCACGAACTGTGCGATCCGCATAACTCTTCTACCTGGACTGGGATGTACGAAGTCTATCCTGAATAATCTTCACTTTATCCAAGGTATCCTGGACTAACTCTGAACCCAACAATCTAGCCTCTCCCGGCTCGAACCACCCGACTGGCGACCGACACCGCCTACCATACAACGCCTCATACGGAGCTGTCTGAATGCTCGACTGATAGTTGTTGTTTTAGGCAAACCCAACTAAAGGCAAGAACTGGTCCCATGAACCTCCAAAATCAATGACACATGCTCGCAACATATCCTCCAAAATCTAAATAGTACGCTCGGACTGTCCGTCCGTCTGAGGATGAAATGCTTTGCTCAAATCAACCTGTGTGCCCAACTCACACTGAAATACTCTCCAGAAATGGGAGGTAAACTGATTACCTCGGTCAGATATAATGGATACGGGCACACCATGCAATCGAACCATCTCTCTCATGTAGATCTTTGCCAACTTCTCCGCCGAATACAAAACGGATACAAGAATGAAGTGTGCTGACTTGGTCAGCCTATCCATAATGACCCACACCGCGTCAAACATCCTCTGAGTCGGTGGGAGTCCAACTACAAAGTCCATGGTGATACGCTCCCACTTCCACTCGGGAAGCTCAATCTGCTGCATCAAACCACCGGGTCTCTGTGATCGTACTTAAACTGCTGACAATTCAATCACGGAGCTACATATGCTACAATATCCTTCTTCATCCTCCGCCACCAATAAAGCTTCCGCAAGTCCTGGTACATCTTTGCGGCACCCGGATGAATGGAATTCCGGGAAATATTGGCCTCCTGCAATATCAACTCCCGAATGCCATCAACATTAGGTACACAAATACGACCCTGCATCCTCAAAACTCCCTCATCATCAACTGTGACCTGCTTGGCACCTCAGTGCCAGATCGTATCTCTAAGAACACATAAATGACGATCATCATACTGCCTGGCCCAAATACGATCATACAATGAAGAACGGGCCACAATATGGGCCAAAACACTGCCAGTCTCAGAAACCTCCAATTTCATGAACCGGTTGGCCAAAGCCTGAACATCCAAAGCAACCGGTCGCTCTCCGACTGGTGTATAAGCAAGACTACCCATGCTGGCTGACTTCCGACTCAAAGCATCGGCCACCACATTGTCCTTCCCCGGATGGTATAAGATGGTAATGTCATAATCCTTCAAAAGCTCTAAGTTCATCCAAAGCAATGGTTGTTGAACGAGCTCTTATAGCAGTTCGGGAATCTGAAGATGAACCT
>MDKI01143541.1:0-12177 GCA_005239505.1 Nicotiana paniculata
GGCAACAACAGGTTGACCTTTTCTTCCATGATAAGTGAGAGCAATTCGGATAACACCAAAATGAATATGGGTGAAACCATGATCTCTCCATTGTCTGGGAAAACCATGACATAAATTGTCGCGCCCCCCTTTTCTCGCGAAATCGGGACATTTTTGGGACAACTCCTTTTCAGATGGTAAGGAATTGAGAGAGTCTCCACCTAATGGATTAAGGTGCGATAGGGCACCTAGAGAAATTAACTCATAGAACCAGTTTACATCGCCAGAGATCGGGTAAGGGCTCAAATTACCTTGAGGGGAAGGTGTTAGGCACCCCTCGAGGTCCACAATGGTGGGTCCCGACCGAACTTAAATTAAGCGAATTAGTCTAAAAAAGAGAATAAAACAATTTGACCAGATGCGATATCCGATTTATTCTAAACAGGAGTATAAGGGGTCCTAAGTTTTTTAGCATATAGAATCATTCCATACAATACTTTGTTACTCCCTCAATTTGGGGTGTCAGTCATAGTATTAACGCATGGGCTATCATCTCCTTACTACCCAATAACTATCTTTAAGTTCTTACTTAAGCGTTCTAGCAGTTTCTAGTTCGTTCCTTATGCGTGCACTACCCGTCCCTTACCTATGACCCTGGAGGCATTAGGACCTCTATTTGGGGTAGTTCTAGGCCAACCTATAAAAAATGTGAAATCTAGGCGACAAACAATAACAGATAGGACTTTCAGATAAGGAACAAGTATGGGCTCATATTGACCTCCGCATATAGACAACAAATGCACACAAACTTTATTACTTTGGAATCCTATAGACAGGATATCTATGTGGGAAAATTATGGCGGGCATTAACACCCATTTTTTTGCCTACTGATTTTATTCAGCATGAATCTGGGCACTTCAGGCAGTAATATGTCACAATTATAAACCCAGAATAATTTGTAAGTCCTACAAATATATTGACTAAGTGATTGACAGTAGCGAACGAATTCAGAGTCGACCAACAGGATCCTATAGGCGTGATTTATACAAGGTTATTAATTACAGGCCTATAGACAGGATTTCTAAGTGTAACACTGATTTTAACTCGTAAGGACAAATTTTTGTTCCTTTTAAATCCTAAAGGAATACTTTCTAAGTCTGAAGCTGATTTAAACTCTATAGGCAGGATTTCTAAGTCTGGAACTGATTTCACCCTATTGGCATGATATCTATTAGCTTTAAATCCTATAGGCATGATTTCTAGGTTTGAGACTGATTTCACCCTATAGGCAGGATATCTATTAGCTTTAAATCCTATAGGCATGATTTCTAGGTTTTAGACTGATTTTACCCTATAGGCATGATATCTATTAACTGCATGTGGGGAGACATTAAGCGGATTGCCAGGAAAGATCATTATTTCAAACAAATAGGATCCTATAGACATGGTCACTAATGCACATTGGGTTAAAAATATGTGTAAGATCCTATGAACAGGATTTCTAATGCAGAATTAACGGAAAAGTATATAAACAGGATCTCTAGTATGCGAATGTAAAAATACAGAATCAAACAATCGGGAAAATCCAATAAGCAGGATCTCTAAACAAGTATGGCACTCACATGATTCAATCAACATAGTTAAACCTATAGGCAGGATTTCTACCCGGCTTTAACAAAGATATAGGAAACCCCCCCTCCCTAGATTTACTAATAAACCCCAAATCTGTTATTACAGAGATTATTATAGCCCAGAATATTGAATGAATTATATAACAGTAGCAATTACACTATAGGGAGCCTTCATAGGCCCAATCTAAACCTGGGAACCAGGCCTTCAATCATAACAAATCTAGATGCTCCATCCATGGAAAATAAAATTAGGTTTCCAATGTGTCAAAGTTCCCAAGGGCCTCAAGGACCCCGAGCAATGCTCACACCAGAACCACATTCGGAAAATAAATCACAAAAAGATTAGAAGACCAGCCCTAATGTGTCAGAGTTCGGAGGAGTCTCAAGGACCCTAGGCAGTGCTCACTCTAGGGGTGGTGAGAACCTAAATGACTAAGAGTAGGAGTTTGAAAACCAGTGCATAAAGGGTAAAGGGGGCAGGTTTTAAAATAATTTAATTTTTAGAAGCAAGCAAATTCAGAATACAGAGTTGCAGACAGAACTGCACCAACAAACAAACAAAGTTCATGTTCAATACATAGTTCAAACAAATTGACATTTGATTATGCTAAATATTGAAGTAATCATGGCTTAAACAAAAAGACATAAATAGACTGCACCTGTAAATTAAACCACAAACATATTTGATTACATGCTTACAGTATCTGGAAAGGTTCAGAACAAGAAACAGACTGAACTAATCTAGGAAAATGGGTCACCTTATTTGAAGTAACTTAGTTTATCATTATTACTAAATGGGATCATGTAGTCACATAGAAAGCAGAATCATGCTGAGGATTGAAACAGACTAATCAAATAAAGCATAGAGAACAGAATAGTAAGAGTTAAGGCATACCAGTTGAGAAGAAAAGCATGTAATAATGCAATAGCAATCAAATTCTAGAGAATTTAGCCCTTGATTTCAGCCGGCCAGATAATAACCACTTATTGCAGAAATCAGAATAAGACAATAAAGAGAGAGCTTAAGTTTTTGTGAGAACAGAGAGTTTGAGAGTTGTAGAGTTGTCCTAAAGGGAGTGAGGAAGGGGGTTTAAATAGCACTTAATGAAGTAAGCAAATAAGGTAATAAACCAGTCATACACAAATAATGTATGAAAATAACTTAACAATCAATTAAGGTCGGCATGAATCAATTAACAAGACAGAATCGAGTAAAATCAGGCTAGTACCACTTAATTTAAGGAAAACCTTATATGGAATGAATCAGTAGTCAAGTACTAGGTTAATAAGGTAAGGAATAATTCCAATATCAATTAGAAGCTGAGTTCAATAATCAGAACATAAAATCAGGCCAGTAAGGTTAAGTTAAGGGAAGTAGCACAAATTATTAATCACATACTGGAATAAGGTAAGAACATGTAAAGTCTAATAAGGAAACATCGGCACTAAAGGAACGACTAATTTCAAACCCTAATTTAGGTAAATAATTAATCGCTAGGGTTAAAACAAACAGGCAGAAATAGTAAAAGAACAATTAAATAATCGGTACCCTAAGAAAATAGGCAGAAATACAAAGACATAAAATAAGTAAAATCAGTCAAAATAAATAAGGAAACCCTAACAGATACCCAGAGACGAAGATATTTAAAGGTCAAAAATATTTTTGCAAAAAATCTGTTGAAATCAGAACCCTAGTTTTTAGGGTAAATAAAATCGGTCATAAAATTATAATAGAAAAGGACTAAAAAATATAGAGACAGAAGTACTGAAATTTTTCTTTAAAAAAAAAAGAGAAATACCAGAACGAACATAAAATCTTTCAAATCTAAACAAATTTGACCAAAAAATAGCCAGATTCATAAAAATAAACAGAAGTTGAACCAAATCTGGTTTGAACCATATATTTGAAACTCTAAGATACGAAAATATTCGTACTCACAGGTATCAGGTTGAACATAGACGAAATAGCCAAGATTTTAGAGACTTTGAACCAGATCGGGTTCGAGTCTCTTGAGATTCACTTGCCATTTGAGGCAAATGAATCAAGTAGCATCAAGATCGGGTATCCAGTATAGAAACAAAGAAAAATAAGGCAGGAAATCAAGGGAAGATTCCATGAATCAAGAGGGAAAGTGTGACGGCGGGCTAGGGTTTGTGATGTTTTAGACGTCAATACGACACAATTATATAAGTTAATTGTGAGGTACCTAATTTTTCGAGTGCTGTCTAACTGGAAGAACCGGGTTCTTCTTGATGTACTTCTATTGTTGCGGAATATTAAAAGTAGTAAAGTAAAAATACAGAGATTTTTACGTGGAAAACACCTGGCTCAAAAGGTGAAAAAAACCACGACCTACTCCTCAGTAGGATTTTCTCAAACACTTCACTAAAAACTCTGAGCCAAACAGACTTACAAAATAAACTCTTTTGTAATCCTAGGACTAACTCTAATCCCTTTGTAGTAACTAGCCCCTAACTAATTTCTACAAGCTTCAAGTTAACTCTAACTTGAACAATGCGTACCTATTACAATTGCTTCTATGAAAGCTAAAAAGATACAATATTAAACCTCCTACTACAATTAACTAGACTCAATAATTAATCAGATTGAACTGGTTCTTCTATTTGAACTGTAGCCTTTGAATCGCACAATGATTCTGCTAGCAAAATAACTCTGGGAACTTTGCTTTCAGATTTTGATTCACTTCAGCTTTTGTGCGTTCTGAATTTCAGCAAAAATACATCGAGTATTTATAGAGTTAGTTGTTGAGCTTGTCGTCCAATTCTCGTCCAACTCTACCTGGGTGAACAAATTCGTATCAAACTCAACTTCCTTTCTTTTGTTACTTTCCTTGCTGAATTCGACTTCAATCTTCTCATCAGTTTGCAACCTTTTCGCATTAGGAGACAATCTCTTGGTTCATTGATATTTCACATTCACAAATATCTCCTATGCATATATGGTTCATGTGCCAGCTATACAGTTCAAGATCTATGCTCTGATGAACCTGGTTCAACTGGTCAGCCATTTGTCAATCTTCAAAACTATGCAGTGACATGGGTCAACAAATTCCCCCTTTTTTGATGATAGCAAACTCTATGCTTAATCCTGTATACACTTCAAACAATTTGTATGGTTTTAAGCATTAATCATAGAGAAACCAGGTTCATTAGGTTATAAATATCACTTTAAAAGATTTTTGAAAAAGTTCAGCACACATATCTTCCCCCTTTTGGCATCATCGAAAAGTTTCCAAAATGATAAACTTACCAGATTTATTAATTATTACTCATGGCCATTGAGGCAACTGCAGGTGCAAAGCATGATTAATCAACACAAGAAGCCAATAAATGTGAGCTAACTAAGAAATTGAGACAAGTCAATAACTAGAAGCAAAATTCATTGATTAGTAACGATTATCAGCCACCATACAGAAAAACAAAAATAAACCAACCATGAGCAAAAAACAGAGTAAAAATAGAAGAAACTGAACAACAGGTCTAAAGAGGGGTTTTGGAAGCTCTGGACAGCCTAAGGATTGGAAGGTGCAGGGGAGGTTGTGGTCTTGGATTGTAGGAGAGAAAGCATCTTCTTAAGAACACCCTCGTTCTTTTCTTTCTCCTTTGCTAATTCAGCCCTAAGAGCATCTCACTCAGCTTCAACCTCAATCATACGAGACTTCAAATGAAGGATATCCATATCCTTGATCTCGTTTTCCTGCACTATAGTTCTAACTTTGCTGTTGACTGGTTTCTTTCTAGATGAACCAGGTTCATCCACAGGAACATTGACATTGTAGTCACATGTCAGCAAAGTTTCCTTCCTAACATAGTCTTTGGCAGTAGCCATCTCAGCCTTCTTCACTGGAACCCCAAAATGTGCAAGCACTACTGTCAGAATGAAGCCATATGGAATTGTGTGTGCTTTGGTTCCATTCACAACTCTGTCCAAGAGTTGGATGATGAAAGCCGGCCAATTGATTTGCTTTCCCCTGTACAAGCACTCCATCAAGTTCAGATCCATATAATTTGCAATGTGCCTTCTTTCTTGTCTGGGCAGTAGGAACTTGATGGCGAACTCGAAGAATAGCTTGTGTTCTGGCTTCATTTCACTCTTGTAGACCGGCCTGGGTTCAATCTCCTTCTCATTATCACTGAATAATCTGGTGATGTTGATTGCTGAGGCCATCCCATCTAGACAAGGCCATCTTTGCCTTGTGTAGTCCTCATAGCCCTCAGCTGGTATGTTCAGAATAACACTCAGTTCTTTAGCATCAAAGGAAACTTCAATTCCTTTGACCATGGAGGTGACCCTGCCTTCCTTGACAATGGAATTTCCCATGAATTCTACTAACTCAGCCCTTACCAGCCTACCTTCCATGTGAAGGATCATGTCCTTCCAGCCCTGCACCTCCAGAGTTTCCAGCAGATATTGCATTCCAGGCTCCTCTAGATCCTTCATCAGCTTACCCTTCAGTAATGTTCTCTTTCCAAACATGATAAATCTGTCAGTCACCTCTCCTATTTCCTTCTCCTTCTCTCCACTCCAGTCTGCATCATCATCCTCTTTCTCAACAATTTTCACTTTCTTTAGCTTGGCCCTGGTCCTCTTAACAGATCTTGTTGGTGTGACAAACATTCTAGCTGACTTCTTTGAAGAAGCCTTATCCTTTGTGGGTTTTGGTGTCTCAGCCACACCTGGAGAAGGCTGCTCCTTCTGTTGGACCAGGTCCAACGTCTTCTCTTTAATCTCAACAGGCTCTCTAACTTTCTCTTTTCCCTTTGCTGCCCTCTTCTTCTTGCTCTCTTTCAGAGCCTTTTCCAATTTCTCTTCTTCATCTCTCACAGTGCTACGAGTAGCTCTTAATTTTGGAGCAGGAACATCAGCAGCTTCAGAAACTTTTCTTTTCTTTGAAGGAACTGGGTGAGTTGCCTTCTTGGACTTCTGAGTCCTCCTTTTCTTGGGGTTATAGGACTCCCCAAGTTTCTTCAGCCTTTCAGCCAATGTTTCTTCCCCAGATGAAACAGGTTCATCTGTTCCTTTCTTCAGACTTGCAAGACCTGCTACAGCCTCCTCAACTATGCTTCCCCATAAATCTGTGACGTTATCTCCAACAGTTTCAGGAATGGGACCACATATAACCAGCGTGGTACCATCCTCCCAGATCCTCTCTCAACTTTTTTTCCCTCTCTCTCAAGAATTCTTTCTTTTCTACCACCCTCTGCCTTGTAGGCACTTCAACATCAATAACAGACCCAACCAATACGAACCTTTTATCAGCAGAAGCAAATTCAGAATTGATTTCAGGATTACCTTTCTCAGAACTGGTTGAACCAGGTGCGTCTTCCTCATTGGCTGATTTAAAAGATTCACTGGACGAATCTGACTTAGTACCTTTGTCCGCTTTAATAAGATCCTCCAAGAATTTTTCCCTAGTCCCAGAAGCAACAGATTTCCCGGCAAGAACTTTGATACGACGATTCTTGAGGGCAGGAGTAGGGTTTGGAGTGGGTTCAGGAATAGGTGTATTTTCAGGGGTTGACGAAATTTCTGGTGATTGAGAATTGTATACAGATGGAGAATTGGATACAGATTCAGAATTTCCTCCATCGTAATCACGATTAGGTGATGAATTAGAAGAAGAAGCGGGTGGTGGTGAAGACATGATTATGTATTGTTAGGAAGAAAAGGCGAGTAATCAATTTTGGTTTGTGTAGAGTGAGTTGAACTTGGTTCGACGGTCGCTTTATGAAGAGAATAGTAATGATGACCTTTTATAAGATGTGGCTAGGGAGATTTCAACATGCAGACTGTGTACTCAAGTAGGAGTCTAATCGCCGAAGGACTGATATTGATTAGACATTTAATTTCACCCTAAAACTAGGCTAATTAAGTGAAGACTGGACTTCTTGAAACTGATTCAATTTGGGTAAGTACGAAGTGTTTGAATTTGAACCAATTATGGAAAGAATCCTGCTCATGTATGACTGTAATTGAATTAATATATGGAGAAGAGTACGTACCTTGTCAGTCAGATGAATCAGCATGGATGAACCAGGTTCATCCTGTTAGAAATCTTTAAATTGCCTCAATTTACAAAGATAGATAAACATTATTAGTATCCAGGGAATCATATTAATACATGGCACAAGAGTATGGAAATAAAGATATGATGCTGAGCAATTATTAATCTGATTAAGTACCTAATTAAAATATTCTAGCCAATTTTTTTTTCATTTTTTCATTTTTTTTTCAATTTTTTTTTCAATCATGTGATCTTAATCATCCCTAATTCCAACCTGTTTCTCTCAAAATTCTCCCTACTAAGTGCTTTAGTGAATATATCACCAATTTGATGATCAGTAGCACAAAATTCGATTGAAATCATTCCCTTTTCATAGTTATCCCTTAGGAAATGGTGCCTACCATCTATGTGCTTAGTCCTCTTGTGATGAACCGGGTTCTTCGTCATACTAATATCACTAGTGTTATCACAGAAAATAGGAATGCATCCCACATCAATACCAAAATCCATGAGTTATTGCTTGATCCATAGCAAATGGGCACAACATGAGGCTGCAGCCACATATTTAGCCTCAGCAGTAGACAAGGCTATTGAATTTTGTTTCTTGGTGGCCCAAGAGACAAGGCAGGAGCACAAAAAGTGAGCCATGCCTGAAGTACTTTTCCTGTCAACCAGGAAACCTGCATAATCAGCATCAGCATATCCTACAAGGTCGAAATTACTACCTTTAGGATACCAAAGACACAAATCAGTGGTGCCTTTCAGATATCTCAAAATTCTTTTCACTACAGTGAGGTGGGACTCCTTTGGATTTGCCTAAAACCTAGTACACAATCCAACGCTAAACACAATATCAGGTATGCTGGCAGTGAGATATAATAAAGACCCAATCATCCCTCTGTATAGATTCTGATCAACAGATGAACCATGTTCATCCACATCCAATTTTGTAGTTGTAGCTATGAGAGTGTCTATTTCTTTTGAGTCTTCCATTTTAAACTTCTTGAGCAATTCTTTCACATACTTTTGTTGGTGGATCATTATTCCATTTGGGTTTTGCTTAATTTGCAAGCCTAAGAAAAAATTTAGCTCACCCATCATACTCATCTCAAACTCACTTCCCATTAGCATAGCAAATTCCTTGCTCAATTTTTCAGAAGTCTCCCCAAATATAATATCATCCATATATATTTGCACAACCAGGAGATCCTTACCCTTTTCCCTTAAGAACAAGGTACTGTCAATTTTGCCTCGTTTGTACCCATGTTCTAGCCGGAACTTTGATAATCGTTCGTACCATGATCTTGGTGCTTGTTTGAGACCATATAAAGCCTTATCAAGTTTGTATACGTGGTCAGGTGACTCCTTGCTTTCAAAACCTGGAGGCTACTTAACAAATACATCTTCCTTCAGATAGCCATTGAGAAAGGCACTATTAATATCCATCTTATGAAGAGTGAATTCCATATGTGCAGCAAATGCTATAAGAAGTCTGATTGCCTCCAGTCTTGCCATAGGGGAAAAAGTCTCATCATAGTCAATTCCCTCTTCTTGACTATACCCTTGAACAACTAATCTTGCCTTATTCCTTGTAACAGTTCCATCCTCATCGAGCTTGTTTCTGAAGACCCACTTGGTGCCAATCACTGAGCTATCTAGTGGCCTGGGTACCAAGGGCCATACTTGACTTCTTTCAAACTAATTCAGCTCTTCTTGCATGGCATTTACCCAATCATCATCTTGTAGGGCTTCCCTAATGTTCTTTGGTTCGATCATGGATAGAAAGGCATCAAACACACATATTTTTCAAGGATGATCTTGTTTTGATTCCGGATGCCAAATCTGTTATGATGTTCTCATGAGGGTGAGAACTCTGATATCTGTGTGTTTTAAGTACCAGCTGTTCATTCCTACACGATTCCATGGTGTCTTGTTGCTGTGGAGCAGGATCAGGGCCAGGTTGCGTATGTTGAATTCCCCCTATCATGATGCTTGGGGTAGTTGAACCTGGTCCATCACCTGTTTCACCTTCCATGATTGCTTCAATGTGATCATTGCTTCTTAACAGTCCAAGCTCCTCATCTTCAGGTTCCCGTCTCTCAGCAAGAATGTTAGTTTCATCAAAGACAACATGTATACTTTCTTCTACACACATAGTTCTTTTATTATACACTTTATAAGCTTTGCTATGTGATGAATATCCCAAGAATACTCCCTCATCACTTCTTGGGTCAAATTTTCCTAGGGAATCTTTGCCATTATTATGCACAATAAACTTGCATCCAACATCCCTACAGTGGGATATGTTGGGCTTTCTCCCTTTAAGTAATTCATAGGGAGTTTTCTCTACAAAAGGTCTGGCCATGCATCTATTGATTATGTAACAAGCAGTGTTTATTGCTTCAGCCCAGAAGCTGTGAGGTAGTTTGCTAGATAGAAGCATAGTTCTTGCCATGTCTTCAAGAATTCTGTTTTTCCTTTCAACAACCCCATTTTGCTGTGGGGTTTCTATGAGCAGAAAATTTATGATTAACACCATGTTCATCACAGAATTCAGCAAACTTAGCATTCTCAAATTCAGTACCATGGTTAGATCTTATTGATTCTAGTTGATGTCCTAATTGATTTTGAGTTTTCTTGACAAATGAGGTGAACATATCAAATGCTTCATCCTTAGATGCCAGGAATAAGGTCCAAGTGAACCTTGAATAATCATCAACTAGCACCATCACATATCTCTTACCACCTCTACTCAGAGTTCTCATAGGACCACATAGATCCATATGAACCAGTTCCAATGTCCTGGTGGTACTGACTATTTTCTTACTTTTGAAAGAGGACCTTACCTGCTTCCCCCTGGAACATGCCTCACAAACTTTGTCCTCCTTGAACTTAATGTTAGGAAGTCCTACCACTAAGTCCTTAGAGACTAGTTTGTTAAGTTGAGTTAGACTCGCATGACCAAGTCGTTTGTGCCACAAGAGGGGATCACTGTCCAACACACTTAGTCAAGTGAGTTCATTTTTAGACAGTGTGGACAAGTCTATGACATAGACGTTATTCATTCTTTTTCCCTGCAAAACAATCTTGTCAATAAGCAGGTTAATCACAAAACATTTTGTGGAAGTAAAAGCAACCAGGTTACCTCACACAGTTGTGATACACTGATCAGGCTATATTTCAAGACATATATAATATACACATGTTCAATGGATCATGTGTCATCCTTACCTACCTTACCAACCCCAATAATTTTACCTTTATTTCCGTTTCCAAAGGAGACATTTCGTCCTTTGAGACTTTCAAGTGAAAGGAATTGTTCCATGTTCCCAGTCATATGCTTTGAGCAGCCACTATCCAAATACCAAATTTGGCTGCCTCCTCTCACTTGAACCTACAAAAGAATCAGGGGTTAGTTTTAAGAACCCAAACTAGTTTGGGTCCTTTTCTATGAGAGAATGGGTGAATCAAATTTTTCCTGGCCCAATTTGGTAGCCAGTTTTTCCTTTTTACAAACCTCTCATTTTTTCGACTGGCCTGCTCTTTTGCAGTACACTCATATTTGTAGTGCCCAGTCTTACCACAATGGGTGCAGATTTTATTCTCAGTGAGAGTGAGATACTTGCTTTTGGGATCCCACTTGGGCAATTGACTTCCAAAGCCAATCCCTCTCCTATTGCTACTATGATTCTCTTGAAGCCATATCAGGGCATCAGAGGATTTTTTCCATTTACACGTTCGATCTAATTCATGTTTGACTTTTCCAAGTTCTTCATTAAGAGTTCTTATTTGTTCATCCTTGACATACATCTTATCTTTTAGTTTTCCCACGTTTTCTTCTAACATGATATGAGAATAATCAACAACCTTTTTACCGATCCTAGCTTTAATTTTAAGTTTTTAGATTTTAGTTGTAGAATCTAAGTTTCAAGTGGATGAACCTGGTTCAACAAGTCAGTGTTTTTCTTTTCAGATTCACTAACTATGATTTCCAGGTTCATGCACTTTTCTTTTAGCACTGCACATTCTTTAGATAGTTGATCCTTCTCTTTGGTTGTTTCCTCAGAATCATCTATGAAATCAAGTAGCAACTCAGAGAGTTTTTCCTTAGATAGGAACTTTACTTTGCTTTTAAGATGGGAGATACTTACCTATGGTTCTTCATGTGATTCCTCATCAGATTATCCAATTTCCATGAGCGCCTGATCTTCAGTCTCCCCATCTTCTGATTCCTCATCTGAACTTTCCCTCCAAGCAGCAACCATAGCCTTTGTTGTGGTTTTCTTAGGTTGGACCTGTTCCTTCTTTCATATCTCTCCTTTTTTCCATTCTACTTCCCACTGAGGACAGTTTTTGATGAGATGGTCAGTCTTACCACATTTATAGCATCCCTCGTTGGTTGGCCTTTCTGGGGCTTTTGCTTTGTTGTAGTTTCCTTCTCTAGAGATGCCCTTCTTCCTCATGAGAAAGTTTCTGCATTCTTTGGTGATCATGGCCATCTCATCATCCTCCAGATCTGCTCCCTCAGTGATTCTTAGTG
>ML323649.1:0-11222 GCA_005239505.1 Nicotiana paniculata
TCAAGGTAATTTTGAGCCCTTACCCGATCTCTGGTGATGCAAACTAGTTTCATGAGTTAATTATTCTAGGTTCCCTAACGCACCTTAATCTGTTAGGTGGTGACTCTTCATCCCATATTCCATCCCAAAAGGAAGGGAGTTGTCTCAGAAATGTCGAAACCCGATTTCGCGAGAAAAAAAGGAGGCACGACAGCATAGCAACTCTGTTGGGGATAACCCTTAGGCTCCTACCATAACGAACCTGATTTTTATGAATTAGTATTTAAGCATGTTGTATTCTGTTAATACTTGCAAACCCTTTTCCTTTCCTACTTTATGTGAATTTATTTGCTTATTTTTAAGTATTTATGATTTCTGTTTCTTGTTTTATTACTCTTTATTATGGAAACTGACTTGTCTCTTTGTTTTTTTTAAATGCCTTTTCAATTATTAAATATCACATTTAATATTTTTAACGTGAAAATATGTGACAACGTGCTATTTTTTTGTTGCATAAATCATGCTCAACATCATATTCCCCTTGTGCGTAATCAATACCATAACAACTCTTGATGAGTGTTTGCGCTCTTCCTATATATCGTCCCTTTGAATTCGGTAAAATTAGTCGATCATCGGTGCAGTCGACGGTTCCATGCCTTTCCCTCTCAAGTTGTCTGCTTGAGGGTACCGGTACCTCTATAGAAACCTTACTATGATTTATTGTACATGCATCATGGTCAAACCTATCCAGGGTTAATATGTCATCCACATAATAACCCTTTAGAAAAAGCCTTGTCCAAAAGTCCACCAGGGTTTCCATAATCCCAACGGACGCAACCACGATCTGTGCATTAATTTGGAGAAATAAGTGCAAATATGCTAATCACTGATGTATAAATAGTCAAATCTGGAGGGGGAAAGGGTCTAACTTTATTTGTTTTGCAGAAAATGAGGCACGAAGTCCCCAGGTTCAGCATGGTCCAAAGAATACCATGCTGGATTGGTGGGAGAACCTTTTGCCAAGCGACAAAGACCATATGAAAAGGGTCCTCTGAAACTTACCCTATTTATTGGACATTCAACCAAACAATATGTTGATCGAAGCGGCCACTATGTTCTGGAACGGAGAAAGGCCCGTGTTCCATTTTAGCAACATAGAAATGACCCCTATCTTGGAGGAGATAGGGGGATTCACTGGATTACCTTGGGACAGTCCGATTTTATTGGTGCCGGAAAACCGTACCGCTAGGGGGTTTCTAAAAATGATGGGTTTGAAACAAAATGACGATTTGGAGTGCCTAAAGGAGTCCTACATACCCTTTGACTACCTCTATGAATGATATGGTCATAGAAAATCCTATCGTATCTTCCATGATGAATCTCTATCACTTCCTTGGGTTGTATTCATCGCAAGGTTTTTGTATTCATCGTCTGCTTCCTGGGTATGATAGTGTTTCCAAGCATAGGAGACATGATTCACACCAGACTGGCCATGGTAACTAAAACTCTAATGGAAGGAATCGAGGGGAAAACTTATAATATCGTCCCTATTATTATAGCAGACATATATCGGGCCTTGGATCGCTGCAAGAAGGGGTTCAAACACTTCGAGGGTTGTAATCTGCTGCTACAGGTTTGGTTGCTAGAACACCTCCAGAGAAGTTGATACCGCCAAGAGTTTCCACGAAGGCCGTGGAATGATCACATAACCTTTCATCACCCTAAGAGAATGACATTCATCCCATACAGGTTTGCTCAACCGGAGAATGCTACAAAATGGGTGCAGTTTTTCGATAATTTAACCGAGGACCTGGTTCAATGGTTGTTCGAATGGTTCCCTACCAGTGAGTTCATCATCAGATCTAGGGACACCTTGCACTTGGTTTTGATCGGGTTAAGGGTCATATACCTTTATGTTCCCATCAGGGTTATGAGACAGGCAGGCAAGAAGCAAGTCATACCGCGAGTTTCTAAAATGATTCATTACAGGGCAGATTTTCAGGATGACAACATCCCATACAAACGGAAGCTCAACATATATGGAACCTAAATATTATTTTAGAAAGGGACACCATCATGCAAGACAGGTATCACGCAGGGCATGTACGGTTTTACCTATTATGGTTGGAAGACAGCACAACAGGGATAGCTGAGCCGGGAATCGGTCGGGGAAACAGGGTCATAGACGAAGTTGCTGAAGCCCAAGTGAAATATAATAAACTGTGCAAAAGGGTCCATGAGTCCGAGGCCGAGCATCTGGAGCAACACAAGACTGATATGGAACTGATCAATGAATGGAGGGAAATGACTATCAAGTCTAATGAAAGGCTGGAATATCTGGAGAAAGGTCTGATGGAGCTGGAGGAGAAGACAAGGAAGAGAGGGGAACCTGATCGATGAAGCCAAGAAGATCAAGCGTGGGGAAGGTCCTTCTGGGACCAACTAGATTAGGTTTATCTGCTTTTTCAAATGTGATAAGGCCAAGTGCCATTAATGACTTATCTTGTTTAGTGTCGTTTTAGATTCATCTAATTTTAAATTAATTAAATGAGGCAATTATTGGCATTGAAGTTCTCCAAATCAACTTGTCGCTAGGCCTACCTCGAGCACAATGAGGCTCCCAAATTAGGACCGAATTTACATTCCCGCACTATGTGTTTAGATATTGCAAATACTCTTTTTGGAACCCATACTGACTTGGTTACCTTTTGTTTTCCTTTCCTTTTTGATTATTCCCATTCCCCAAGGTTGGTTCACGCATACTGGCATCATCAGCTTATCATACCAGATCTAGAGGCCCTCCACCTTCTCCTCCTCTAAGTGTACCGAAAGCCAAAGGGAAAGCTAAAATGGATGATATGAACAACAACACTGCACATGTTGAGAATATGGAAACTTCCGATGGTCGGGGAACTCAGGCCCCAAATGATTTGGTTTTACGGCTTGAACAGAAGATACTTGAACTACAGGGTGAGCTTGAGCAGGTCCGTAACTTGGCAAATCTCTCCCTCACATTGAATGTCCCAGACACCCAGAACCCTGCACCACCTCAGAATACACCCAACAAATGCCGGCAGAATCCTCCCGCACCTCACCAGTATAAAACCCCTCCTCAAAATCAGCATCTCCCTACTTAATGCCCATAAACCACCTATCACACTCCTCAGAACACACCGCAATCTATCCCCCAAACCTAGAACTCCACCAATGATCACCACTATACCCAAACTCTTGGAATTCACCAGAACAACCCTATACACATAAAAACCTTACCTCACTCTGCTAAACCAATCTCCTATACACCATAATCTGCCGAGAAAGACTTGCTCATTAAGAACATGGCTGAGGAGCTCAAGAAACTAACGAGTCGAGTTCAGGGTGTTGAAAGAGGCAAAGGAATTGAAGGTCTGAATTACGAGGATTTGTGCATACAACCGGATGTGGAACTGCCGGAGGGTTACAAACCTCCCAAGTTCGAAAGGTTTGATGGAACAGGCGACCCAAGGTCCATTTGAGAACTTAGTGTGACAAGCTCGTGGGGGTTGGAAAAGACGAAAGTATTCGCATGAAGCTGTTTATGAGAAGCCTTACTGGAGATGCCCTGTCTTGGTACATAAGCCAGAATCCCAAGAAATGGGCTAATTGTGTGAGCATGTCGTCAGCATGGACAGGTTCAGATTCAACACAGAGAATGCACCGGATGTTTTCTATATCCAGAACCTCAAGAAGAAGCCAACTGAGACCTTCCGTGAGTATGCTACTCAGTGGAGGTCAGAAGCAGCGAAGGTCAGGCCGGCGTTAGATGAGGATCAGATGAACAAGTTCTTTATCAGGGAACAGGATCCGCAATATTACGAAAGGCTAATGGTTATTGAGAATCATAAGTTCTCCGATATCATCAAGCTCGGAGAAAGGATCGAGGAAGGTATTAAAAGTGGAACGGTGACGAATTTTGAGGCACTGCAGGCCACGAAAAAAGCATTATAATCAGGCAACATACCGAAAAAGAAAGAAACGAGAACAGTAATGGTGCCCAAGGCCCGAAAACTCCATTTGTATACTGAACACCTCCACCCACATACCAACCATCACCTCCCAGATATTCCCAACCTGCTGCCGCCTACCACACATATAATACCCAAATATATTATTATCAGTCCCCCATATTCCTGCTGTGGCAATGGAGAATTCATCTCAATGGGTCAATCCAAACAAGACTTGTGCATATCATTCCGGCATGAAGGGACACACTATTGACGAGTGTCTCACCTTGAAAGACAAAATCCAAACACTGATTGATAATAAGGCCATACAAGCGAAGGAAGCTGCACTCAATGTCCGCAACAATCCTCTCCCATATCATAGGGGTGGAGGGTCAATGTGATAGAAACTGATGAAGAGTGGGATCCAAAGGGATCAATCGGGATTATTTGAGAAGGTGATGATCCTAAGAAACCTACAGTCACACTCAATCCCATTGTGGTGCAGGTATAGCCGCCAGTTGAAGTCGAGGTAGCCGCATCGGTTCCTTTAGAAATAGAAGTAACACCACCTACAACAACACTCACTCCATTTGAAGTGGAGGTGGCCACAACTTTCACTGTAACGGTGGTATTAGCACCACCCTTCAGTTCCAATGTTGTACCTTTATGTGGCCGAGGCTAGAAGAAATGAAAAGTCAAAGATGGAAGAATCCGGCGCTGCACAAGGAATGACCAAAACAGGAAGGGTTTATACACCTGAACATTTAGGAGAAACTAGTAAGCAAGCTTCTAACAAATCGTCCTTCATTGTGACTGGTCCATATGACCTCTGGAGGAAGGTACAGGCAAGGGAGTATTTTGTTATTGATCACCTGAATAAGACTCCCGCCCAGATATCCATCTTGTCATTTCTGCAAAATTCTGAAGCACATAGGAATGCTCTGATGAAGGTACTGAATAAAGCATATGTGCCCAACAACATTGCTAGTGGAGATATGGAAAATATGGTGGGATAAGTGTTGGAAAGCCATAAGATCACCTTCCATGAAGACGAATTGCCACCTGAAGGGTTAAGTCATAACAGGGCGCTGCACATCACAGTGCAATATGAAGATAAATTCATCGCCAGAGTTTTGATAGATGGAGGATCCAGCCTCAACATTTGCCCGTTGACAACTCTGAAGAGGTTGGGCAAGGGCTTACATGAGATACGAGCAGGGACTATGAATGTGAAAGCGTTCGATGGGTCTCAAAGGGCCACAATCGGAGAAACTAACCTATGCTGGCAAATGGGTCCTACCTGGTTCGATAATGAATTCCAGGTGCTAGACATATCTGCCTCCTACAATCTATTGCTGGGACAGACTTGGATACACGACGCTGGAGCTGTCGCATCCACTTTGCACCAAGCGGTAAAATTTGAGTGGAACAATGAAGAAGTGATGGGAGCAACCACATTTACACCAGTCAGACTGTTCCGAAGGATAAATGATGGAGTAGAAAAATAGAGAGTATACTGGGATGGGCAGGGTATGAATCTGGTAAGGGTCTTGGTAAAAAGCTTCAAGGTATCTCCTAACCAGTACAACTGAAGCGCCATGGCACAACCTTCGGGCTCAGATATCAGTATACCTGGCAGGAATATCGGAATTGGTCTCCACCATGGCGTGGCCCATAATACCCTCTTGAGCAACCCGTGCCACACTTGAGTCAGACCTTCTATTAGGCCGATATCATATCAGGATCAGAGGAAGAAGAAGCATTGGCAGAATTGAGGAATTTGTTCTTGGAAGATGATGATATGGATTGTTGTGTGATCGTCGAGGAGGAGGAGGAGGAAGGCACCATCCAAGCTGTGGAGAGAGGAGCATTCCTCAAGAACTGGATTGTTAGACCATCAAGGGCCCGACGAGTCCAGGGGTAGGAAGGCTGAATAACATTGTTTACTTTTCTAAAAAATGATTTCCAGTTTTGAATTTTTTCTTTTGTCTTAAATAATATTTTTCAATGTTCCAAAAACGTTATTTGAGTTATTGAAAATCATTTTGTTTGTCATTTTAAATGGCATGATGTTTTATTATTACTATTTTTCTTTCATATAATCCCTACAGCATTACTATTTCTTATCTTGATGAACTGACGACTGTGACATGTAATGAGACAACGCAACAAAAGGACAATGATTCAGAAGAAATAGAAGAAGAGGATGTAATAGCTGAAGAGATCGTCAGAGAAGTAGAGAATTGATAACAAGCCCAAGTCCAACTTGGACGAAATCGAAATAGTCAACTTGGGAGATTCAGAAACCGTCAAGGAAACCCGCATAAGCGACTATTTGTCACCGTCAGAGAAAGAGGAATACACTCGATTCCTGAAAGAATATGAGGATATCTTTGAATGGTCATACGACAATATGACAGGGTTGAGCACATCCATAGTGGCTCACAAGTTACCTACAAATCCAATGTGTCCGCCAGTGAAGCAAAAACTCAGAAAATTCAAGCCAGACATGAGCCTTAAAATTAAGGAAGAAGTCACTAAGCAAATCAAATCCAAGGTCCTCGGAGAAGTTGAGTACCCAAATTGGTTGGCCAATATTGTACCAGTTCCAAAGAAAGATGGGAAAGTCAGAGTCTGTGTTGATTATCGGGATCTAAGCAAAGCAAGTCCCAATGATGATTTCCTGCTACCAAACATACACATTCTGATCGACAATTGCGTCAAGCATGAACTCCAGGCCTTTGTAGATTGCTTTGCCGGTTACCATAAGATTTGGATGGACAAAGAAGACGTAGAGAAAATAGCCTTCATCATACCATGGGGAGTATACTGCTACAAAATGATGTCGTTCGGTCTGAAGAATGCTGGGGCCACCTATATGAGGGCCATGACAACCATTTTCCATGACAAGATACATAAAGAAATAGAGGTATATGTGGACGATGTCATCATCAAATCCAAGAGGGCTATAGATCACATAGAAGATTTGAGGAAATTCTTTGACCGACTACAGAAGTACAATCTAAAGTTAAATCCCGCAAAGTGTGCATTCGGGGTTCCTGCCGGAAAATTGCTGGGATTCATCGTCAATCTCCGAGGAATAGAGTTGGACACGTCAATGGTTAAAGCTATCCAGGAATTACCACCACCAAAAAGCAAGAAGGATGTGATGAGTTTCTTGGGATGTCTCAACTACATCAGTCGTTTCATAGCACAGTCCATAGTAATATGTGAGCCGATTTTCAATATGCTGAAGAAGGATGCCGCAACCAGTTGGACCGAGGATTGTCAAAAGACTTTTGACAAAATCAAGAAATACTTATCCACACCACCAGTCTTAGTTCCGCCAGATCCTGTTAAACCACTACTACTCTACCTTGCAGTGTTAGATGGAGCCTTCGGTTGTGTTCTGGGATAACATGACGAAACAGGAAGAAAAGAGCAGGCCATATACTACTTAAGCAAGAAGTTCACTCCTTATGAAGCACGATACTATCTTATGGAACGCACTTGTTGCGCTCTGACATGGATAGTTCAAAAGATAAGGCATTACTTCTATTCCTATACTACATATCTCATATCAAGGATGGATCCCCTGAATTTATCTTTTAGAAACCCATGCCTACTGGGAAGTTGGCCAAGTGGAAAATCTTGCCGAGGGAGTTTGACATTATTTATGTAACTCAGAAAGTAGTCAAGGGACAAGAATAGCAGATCATCTTGTTGAGAATCCTGTAGGAGGAGAATACGAACCCCAAAAAATATATTTTCCTAATGAGGAGGTATCATTCGTAGGACAAGATATTGCTGAAGCCTACGACGGTTGGAGGATGTTTTTCGACGGAGCATCAAATTTTAAAGGAGTGGGTATCAGAGCCGTCTTGGTATCAGAAACCGGTCAGCATTATCCGGTGTCTACAAAACTCAGATTCCCATGCACCAACAACATGGCGAAATATGAAGCTTGCATATTAGAGCTCAACCTGGCTGTTGATATGAATATTCAGGAAATGCTGGTGATCGGCGATTCAGATCTTCTTGTGCACCAAGTACACAGAGAATGGGCTACCAAGAATTCCCAAATACTACCTTATCTGTATCATGTACAAGAAATGAAGAAGAGGTTCACAAAGATAGAATTCCGGCATGTTCCTAGAATTCAGAATGAGTTTGCTGATGCATTGGCCACCCTGTCATCAATGATACAACATCCAGACAAGAACTTCATTGATCCCATTCCAGTAAAGATCCATAACCATCCTGCATGCTATGCCCATGTTGAAGAGGAAACTGACAAAAAATCTTAGTTCCACGACATCAAAGAATATTTAGCAAAAGGAGAATACCCGGAGCATGCAAACCATACTTAGAAATGCAAACTTCGGAGGTTGTCCAATCACTTCTTCCAAAGTGAAGGAACTCTATACAGAATAACTCCTGATATGGGACTGTTAAGGTGTGTTGACGCAAAAGAGGCTTCTAAATTTCTTGAGGAGATACACACTGAAACCTGCGACCCACACATGAATCGCTTTGTCTTGGCCAAGAAGATACTCAGGGTCGGCTACTTTTTGATGACCATGGAAACAGACTGCATCCGGTATGTTAAGAAGTCCTACCAATATCACATACATGCAGACATGATACGAGTACCGCCGAACGAGCTTAATGTAAAAAGCTCACCTTGACCCTTTGATGCTTGGGGAATGGATGTCATTAGTACAATCGAGCCCACCGCCTCAAATGGTCACCGGTTCATTTTAGTGGCCATCGACTACTTCACTAAATAGGTTGAAGCTACATCTTACAAAGCTGTGACCAAGAAGGTCGTTGCGGATTTTTTCCGCGACCGAATCATCTGTCGATTTGGGGTTCCAAATTCCATCATCACTGACAATGCCGCCAATCTCAATAGTGATCTGATGAAATCCATGTCTGAGACTTTCAAAATCAAGCACAAGAATTCCACAGCATACATGCCTCAAATGAATGGAGTCGTGGAAGCTGCCAACAAAAACATCAAGAAAATACTAAGGAAAATGGTAGAGAATCACAAAAAATGGCATGAGAAACTACCATTCGCTTTACTGGGATACCGTACCACATTCTGCACATCAACCGGGGCAACCCCTTATCTGCTGGTTTATGGCACTGAAGCCGTTATTCCCGCGGAAGTGGAAATTTCTTCCTTGAGAATCATATAAGAAGCTGAACTCAGCAACGCAGAATGGATAAGGAACCGTAATGAGCAACTAGCCCTCATAGACGAAAAAAGGATGAATGCAGTATGTCATAGTCAACTTTATCAGAACAGAATATCCAGAGCCTTCAACAAAAGAGTCAAGCCAAGACAGTTCGCACTGGGGCAACTGGTGCTGAAAAAGATATTTCCGCATCAATATGAAGCCAAAGGAAAATTATCTCCCAACTGGCAAGGTCCTTACATGGTTCACATAGTATTGACAGGAGGAGCACTCATACTCGCAGAAATGGATAGGGAAATTTGGCCAAAGCCTATCAACTCAGACGCAGTCAAAAGATATTATGTGTAAAATCATCTTATGCTTCTCTATATGATGTAAATTGAACTACACTCGACTTGATTCCCGTTTAAGAGGGGATACATAGGCAGCCCTGTGGGTTCAGTCACAATTCAATAAAATTTCTATTTTTGCCCACAATCAGAAACTGGGGCAGAATTTTGAGGAGGACCCTCAAATTCTGAAGCAAGTTCAGCCAACCGCAGCGTACGAAGCAGTCAGAAAAGTCATCTAGTTAACTGGGGCAGAATTTTGAGGAAGACCCTCAAAAATTCTACGGCAGGAGAAGTGGCAATGTCTCTGATTATGTCACATTTACTGGTTCATCTAACTAATTTCTAAACTATATACTACTATGTCTTTTGAAAATTATGCACGCATACTTTTGAAAAAGGAAACTTTGCTTTAGCAAATGCTACCCTAATAGTTTGAACAGGATCTTCCGACAGTGCGGAGCAAATCGGACAANAGTCAGCTAAGAATACTGCACTCTTACTCTCTCTTTAAATGGGACTAAGAATTGTCCCAAACTTTGCATGAGACTAATCCAGGTCTCAAGATCTGCATGAGACTAAGCCATGCCTCCCTATTTGCATAAGGCGAAGCCTTGCCTCCTATTTGCATAAGGCTAAGCACTGACTTCTCTTTGCATGGGACTAAGCCCTGTCCCGAATTTTGCATGAGGCTAAGCCATGCCTCTCTACTTGCATAAGGATAATCATTGCCTTCTCTTTTCATGAGACTAAGCACTGTCTTGCATAACACTAAGCACGACCTTCTCTTTGCATGGGACTAAGCACTATCCCGAATCTCGCACGAGACTAAGCACTGTCTCTCTTGCATTGTTCTCTTCTCTCGAACTAAGCTCTACCCTCAAATTCACACAAGACTAAGCTCTGTCTTGATGCCTCCATCATCATGTCTCTGCAATTCATGGGCTGAAATATCGCCAACTGGTCCGAAGGCGTCATAGTCATAGCCGGAAGATGCCATGTCGTGGACTGAGGATCTCCCAAACTTGCACATCATTATTCAAAGGCCTCATGGTTCGGAGGCACCATTTTCATGGCCCGAGAACATCATTTCATGGCCTGTGAATTCCTTACCGCACAAATCATGGGTCGAGACGTCATGGTCTAAGGACATCATCCTCAACCGTCCATACACAATTATCATGGTCTGAGGGAATTTGCATCATGACTAATTTACGCAAAGTTATACGCCTATACTTGCAGTACATCATCTTATTTGCAGGTGACCCAGTGAGTAACAGTTATCCCAACAGGAGCAATCCCGCTCCAGTTCCTTCAAATTATTTCGAAACCTGACTGCTCACTATAACTGTTTCACCTATTCGAAACCTTGTGTCCATCCTTGTGATAGCTTCATCGGATTATTTCGCCAATGGATCCAGAACTACACGCAGCCTGATTCCTGTAAAACCATGGATATGTAGGCAGCTCGAAAACTATAGTGCGGCCTATATCTCTCAGATCACTCTACTCGGTCAAAATTGGATTGAAATACCGTATATATTTTCAAAATGCATATGTATTTTAAAAATAATGCATGAGCATCAACATTTTTCCATAATTTTCTGTGATTTTAAAAGATTTTTAATTAATTTGTTCCATTATTTAATTATCCAAATAATTAGTAATTGCATCACAAATAATTCTATAATAATTTTATTGCTTAATTTTTATCATTTATATTTATA
>MDKI01080158.1:0-16911 GCA_005239505.1 Nicotiana paniculata
TTGCACCAAGACATCATACAGAATACCCGACGGTCTCTTCACCGTCCTATCAGCAAGTTGCAATAGCATGGAGGTGGGCATGGCTCTACCAATTTCAACGTTCAGAAGTCTATGAGGAAACCCAGTGAGTTCGCCAACTGCTCTGTGATTAATGCTGTGAATGTGATCCCAGAAAAAGATGATGCTTGTCTGATTGTTGGGAACTCTTTGGATGAATGTTTCATGAATATGGATGATATGAATGGTGATCCAAACGCGATTCAACTACATAAAGAATTGCATAATCATGGGCAAGAAATTGCTGAGTTGACCACCACAATGAATCAATTATCCAAGGCTCAACTTCAACAAATTCAAGGTCCTAAGCAAGTCAATGCAATGGAGGGTATCAATTTGATGGTAAATAAGAGAAGGCAGAAAGGTTCTCAAGTGCAAAACCGTGCGGAACATTATGTGCAAGAAGATAGTGGGTTTGACCAAGATGAATCTTAGAATGAACAAGAGGAGGAAATACAATATGTGAACAAATTCCAAGGGCAAAGAAACAACTCTCAAGCCTGAATCAACAACAATGGCGATCTCAAGGTAATAAAGGGAATTGGAATCCTAGAAACCAAGGCAATTGGAATGGTGATAACAACCAACGTAATGGAACAATAAAAACAATCAAGGAAATTGGAATGGTAAAAATAACATAGGCAATTGGAGTGGCAATAATCAAGGATATAGGGGAGGCAACAACCTAGGGGGATGGAACAATAACCAACGGGGGTCGGGCATTCAAAGTCCCCTGATGTATCAACAACCGAGCAACCCGCCTCCTTATCTTTCCCATGGTCCTAGCTCTTCCAACAATGAGATGGGCAAATTGAGAACATGTTCAAACAAATGATGGAGAAGAATGTCGACTCTGATGCTCAACTAGCCTCTCACAACACTTCAATTCGCAATTTGGAAGTTCAATTGGGGAAAATATCACAATATTTAAACACTCGTCCTAAGGAGGCACTACCAAGTGACACGGTGGTGAACCTAAAGGGTGGGAACAACACGGGACATTCCATGTCCTTGACTACAAGGAGTGGAAAAGGTAGGGATGCCCCTACCTCAAGTTAAAGGAAAATTATGGATGAATAAAATACAAAAATATGAGATTCCGAACAATGTTGTGCAAGAAAATGACGAAGTAAGAATTGATATTGATGACAATGTGGAGGAGACTCAAGAGGAAGTGAACCCGTCTAGGGAGCACATTTTTGACATACCGAAATCAGAAGTGCAAAGGCTAAGGCACCAATTCCAAGGCCTCCTCCTCCATACCCTCAAAGGATTGCCAAGAAAAATGGCGAGAACCAATTCAAAACGTTCATTAACATGATGAATAGCCTATCAATTAATGTGACATTGGTTGAGGCTTTGGAGCAAAGGCCCGGCTATGCAAAGTTCATGAAGGACGTGGTGACAAAGAAGCAGTCGATGAATTGTGAAACTATAAATATGACTCATCAAGTGAGTGCAATTGTGCACTCAATGTCTCCTAAATTGGAAGATACCGATGCTTTCACAATCCCTTGTACTATTGGAAGCGCCGAATTTGCAAAAGCTCTTTCTGATCTTGGGGAAAGTATCAATTTGATGTCCTATTCGGTTTTCAATACTTTGGGAATTGGACAACCAAGACCCACATCTATGATATTACAAATGGTAGATCACACCATGAAGACACCATTGGGTATTATTGATGATGTGTTGGTTCGTGTTGATAAATTCATCCTCCCGGCGGACTTTGTGATTCTTGATTGTGAAGTGGACTATGAGGTGCCTATTATTTTAGGTAGACCTTTCCTTGCTACGGGGAAGGCTCTTGTTGATGTGGAAGCTGGTGAACTCACTTTCCGGGTGGGTGATGAAAATGTGATTTTCCATGTGGGAAAATCTATGAGGCAATCGAATAGAAATGAAGTTTGTTCATTTGTGGACTTGGTGACCGATGTGATTATTGATGATACTAGTGCCACAATGAATGTTGATGATACTTTGGATGCCATTTTGCTTAACCTTGATGATGATGAGAAGGATGTCTATGTGAAATATGTGAATGCATTGCAAGGAACGGGGTCGTACTCTTATGAACCCCGCAAATTGTCCTTGGATATTGAAAATTGGAAGACTCTTCCAACAAAGCCCTCAATCGAGGAGCATCTCACTTTGGAGTTAAAGCCATTGCCTTCGCATCTCAGGTATGAATTCCTTTGGCCCTTATTCTACTTTACTGGTTATTATTTCCTTTTATTTGACTAACGTGTAAGTAGACTCCACATTGGCGGTGCTACAAAAGAGGAAGAAAGCTATTAGATGGACATTGGCCGATATTTGAGGTATAAGCCCCACATTTCGCATGCACAAGATTATTTTGGAGGAGGATGCCAAACCCTCTGTTGAACATCAAAGGAGACTGAATGAATCAATGCACGAGGTGGTCAAAAAAGAGATCATAAAGTGCTTGGATGTTGGGGTCTTTTACCCTATTTCTGATAGTTAATGGACTCTCCGGTGCAATGTGTCCCAAAGAAAGGGGGTATGGCGGTGTTTACAGATGACAAGTGAGTTGATTCCTACAAGAACGGTGACCGGGTGAAGAGTGTGTATGGACTATCGCAAGCTCAACAAAGTCACAAGGAAGGATCATTTCCCACTTCCCTTTCTAGATCAAATGCTTGATAGGTTGGACGACCTGCTTTCTGTTGTTTCCTTGATGGGTATTCTGGCTATAATCAAATTCTTATTGCTTGAGGAGGATCAAGAGAAGACTACTTTCACATGTCCTTATGGCACTTTCGCATTCTCGTGGATGCCATTTAGGTATTGCAATGCACCTGCGACTTTTCAACAGTGTATGATGGCTATCTTCACGAACATGGTGGAGGATTTTCGTGAAGTCTTCATGGATGACTTTTCAGTGGTCGGGAATTCTTTTGATGACTTTTTGAAATATTTGGATAAGTTCTTGGCAAGATGTGAAGAAACGAACTTGGTGCTTAATTGGGAGAAATGTCACTTTATGGTTGAGGAAGGCATTGTCCTTGGCCACAAAATTTCAAAGAATGGCATTGAGGTTGACAAGGCTAAGATTGAGGTGATTTCTAAATTTCACCTCCAACATCCGTGAAAGGAGTGAGGAGTTTCTTGGGTCATGCGGGGTTCTATCGGCGTTTCATCAAGGATTTTTCCAAAGTGGTGAACCCCTTGTGTAAGATTTTGGAAAAAATGCCAAATTCCATTTCAATGAAGATTTCATGAAGGCATTTGAATTGCTCAAGTTCAAATTGACAACTACTCCTATTATCACCACCCGAATTGGAGCTTGCCTTTTGAGATCATGTGTGACGCTAGTGATCTGGCGGTTAGAGCGGTTTTTGAGCAACGTATCAACAAGGTCTTTCATCCGGTCTACTCTGCTAGTAAGACCATGAATGATACCCAAGACAATTACATTGTGATCGAAAAAGAGCTCCTTTCTATTATTTTTGCTATGGAAAAGTTCCACCCATACTTGATGGGTACAAAGGTGATTGTCCATATGGATCATGCGGAACTTTGGTACCTAATGAGAAAGAAAGATTCAAAGGCACGATTAATGAGATAGGTACTTTTTTTGCAAGAGTTCGATCTAGACATCCAAGACCGCAGAGGCAGTGAAAACCAAGTGGCGGACCACTTGTCTCGCTTGGAGGAGGAGGGGAGGCCACATGACGGCCTTGAAATTAATGACTGCCTCCCCGAAGAGTAACTTCTAGCCATTTCAATGACTGAGATGCCATGGTTCACCGACTTAAAAAATTATCTTGTCAGTGGTATTGTACCGGATGAGTTCTCTTCAAGCCAAAGGAAAAAGCTCAAACGGGATTGCCTTGACTACTATTGGGATGAATCGTATCTCTTCCGGATTTGTAGTGATGGTGTGATTAGAAGATGTGTGCTGGAGGAGTAACAAGTTGAAATTCTTGGGGCTTTCCATTATTCACCATACGGTGGTCACCATGGTGGAGAAAGAACGACACCCAAAGTGTTGAGTTGTGGATTATATTAGCCTACTCTATACAAGGACGTAAGTGATCTAGTCAAGCGTTGAATGTCAAAAGGCCGGTGGGATTTTAAAGAAAAATGATATTCCCCTCACCACCATCTTGGAAATTGATATTTTTTATGTGTGGGGCATTGATTTCATGGGACCGTTTGTAAGCTCCTGTGGGAACACCTACATTTTGGTAGTTGTGGACTATGTGTCAAAATGGGTTGAGGTCGTTGCTCTACCCAACAACGAAGCTAGAAGTGTGGTGGCATTTTTGAAAAGGAACATCTTTACAAGATACTCCAAGGGCCATTATAAGTGATGGGGGATCATATTTTTGCAGCAAAGCTTTCGACACCTTACTCACCAAGTATGGTGTCACTCACAAAGTCACGACCCCCTATCACCCTCAAGCAAGCTGACAAGTGGAAGTCTCCAACTAGGAGATCAAGAGTATTTTGTTAAAAATAGTGGACGGATTGGTCGAAGAAACTTGATGATTCTTTATGGGCTTATAGGATGGCTTACAAAACACCGATTGGGATGTCTCCATACCGGTTGGTGTTCGGGAAAGCTTATCACCTTCCGGTGGAACTTGAGCACAAGCCCATGTGGGCTTTGAAGAAGCTAAATCTTGAGTGGGATGTCACTGTCAACTTAAGGGTGGCCCAATTGAATGATCCAGATAAATTCTGGTACCATGCGTATACAATGAGAATATGAAGTAACTCTATGACAAGTACATTTGGAACAAAGAGTTTAAACAAGGCGATCTTGTGTTATTGATCAATTCTCGGTTACGGATGTTTTCGGGAAAGATGAAGTCTAAATGGACTGGCCCGTTTGAGGTTATGAGTGTGACACCCTTTGGTGCATTGGACTTGAAGAATAAAAATGATGAAGTGTTTAGAGTCAATGGTCACCGGGTGAAGCACTATTTGGGAAAAGTTGATGATGGCCACATCGTGGCATTGTTCCATTTCAAGTAATGATGGTAATCTGCGTCGTGCCGCAATGTTAAATCAGGCGCTTCTTGGGAGGCAACCCATGTTTCATTTTTTTTCTTTTTTCTTCTTCTTTAGATAGGTTTGTTTTGTACTAACTGATTTTGAAGTGTGTTGCAGGAATGAGTGTGCTTTGCAAGAACTGTGCACAGGAAAAACGGCTAAGTGTGGAAAAAGTGCGGACCATATATTTATTGTGCGGACCGCACAATTTTGAAGGCCACAGTAGAAAGGGGTCTGTGGCCGCACAAAGAACCGGAGATCATAAAATTGCAAACTCTCTGAAGTTTTCATGTCAGAGAAATGGCTGATCTGCGGCCGTACAAGGAAATGTGCGTTTCGCACAAGAATCTGCGGCCGCACTAAAAAATGTGCGAACTGCAGACCGTCAAAGAAGGTAATTGGTAACAGATAAAGAGTGCGGCCGCACAAGTAATTGTGCTGTTCGCAGATCTTTCTTTAGGCTGGGGAAACATTTGTTCATTGATTGTTCGGACCACACTCAAAATTGTGCGGTCCGCAGAAACTGAATTGCGGCCGTATAAAAATGTGTGTGGCCGCAGATCGAGACTTTAGAGAGTTGTATTTTTTTGAGATTTAATTGTACGGACCACACTTTCTGAACCCGTGCACTGTCTTGTCTTCAACTGTTTGATATTATGGATTTAAAACTAACTGATTCCTTTTGCTATGTATTGTAGACAATGGTTAGATCACGAGGACTGGGTGATACATCCAAGGGGAGGGGTGAACCCTCCCGAGGTCGAGGAAGGGGTACCCAACTACTCCGTGTGCAAAAAGGAATTTAAAAAAAAACAACCACTGGGCGAGGTAGGGCCACAGAGCCCTATGAATCAAGTTTTTACATCACGTCTAGGGAAGCATCTGAGAGCCATTCTGTTGAAGCACAACCTGAGGCCCAACCTCAGCAACAACAATTTTTGGGGAGATACCAGCTCCGTAATGAGCTTTCGACCTCAGCAAGCACTCCTGAGGGTTCGGAAGATGACATCCAGGGTTCAGAACCCTCATCTATTCACACTCCCACCGCACCAGTTACAATTGATGATGATGAGGTTATTTCGGATGTCGATCGAGGGGGTGATACCAGAGTTTCCGGCCTCGAGAGGTCGAAAAAGAAGGAGATTCGGGAAGATGGATTCGTGAGCTTGAAAACTTTTACCAGGTTCCGAGAATGGTGGCCTCAGATATCGCATACACTTGAGTGTCAGTTTCTTTTGAAAGACTTGGATAGATTCAATCCAAATGTGGCAAAGCAGTTCAGGGAGAGATAATGGTGGACATGCTTCACCCAAAGTGTGATGGATGCCAAGGAGCACTTAGTCTGGGAATTCTATGCCAATGTGGAGCACATCAAAAAGGGGACTAAGGTGACCAAGGTGAGGAATTTAAAGGTTAGATTTGATCAGAGCACCTTGAACACCTATTTGGGGTTCAAGAAGGTGGAGCCAGTTCAATATTTGGAGAAATTTTCAAAGGGTGATGCGGCTCGCCCTTGGTGAGCTGAGATCTTAGCAGCTCCAGGACCACCACCACCATGGATCACAACAGGGGTTCCTATTCAGTGGGCTACCCTCAATTTTGATGCAAAAGGGTGGCAAACATTTGTTTGCAGTCTCATAGACCCAAGCCAGAAAGAGAACAATCTTCCAGTCCCTCGGGCAGTCTTAGTTGCATCCATCATGGCCAGGTACCTAATCAATGTGGTTGCCATCATGTCAGCAACATGTCTTTGGTTGTCAGGCAGGGTGAGAGCTCCTACCCGTATCCCAACACTATCACGGAGTATCTTACGGATGCGGGGGTGGAGCCGAAGAGTTTTGATACAAAGGTTTGGGCTAAGAAGCCCTTATCCTACTACTCTTTGAAGGACCCGAGGAACCCGAAGAACAGGGGTAAGTCGACTCCTACCGTAGGCCAGTATTATTAGCCATCGGTAGTAGTTGTAGATTCAGCTGCTATGCTTTTTACAGCCTCCATGCCTTCCACAGCAGCTGGTCCTTCCACCGACACAGTTGTCTTGCCTCCACTTCCATCTTCAGGGCCATCAGTATCAATGCCTTACTCCTCCACTTATCCACTCTCTGCGCTATGAGTCTCCCAGACACTGGCGAGTCTCAACAACTGGATGGAGATAGCTACTGCAAAGCTGTCTGACCTATCCAGTGCTGTTGCAGCACAAGCTTCTACCCCAGCACCCCAGATTCCTCCGTCAGTGGACGAAACTTTGAAGAAGATATTGGACAATCAGAAGACTATTATGGACACTTTGGTGGCGCATGGGGGAGTAATTGAGGAGCTAGGGAAGCATATGAAGAAGATGAGGAAATCCCAGGCTTTAAGGAAATCATTTGACAAGTTGAGACAAGAGGTGACCAAGATAGCAACAGTTGGTGATATTCCATTTGACTTACTAACGGAGGCAGATGCATCAGTACCAACAGACTCATCAGCACCATCAGCACCAGCTGGCCAGTCTGAGAAGCCAGACCTTGCTGCCCACACTGCTGAGGCGGTGCTACAGATGTTCACAAAGTCAGCTACTCCCCGAGCATAGGATGATGAGATCCAGTTGGAGGATCCTGAGGGAGGTGATGTTGCTATGGACACTAATACCACATATGGAGTCCTCTCTCCTATTTACCTTCCTTATTTTGATTTTGTTAAGCATTGAGGACACTGCTTATTCTTATTCAAGGGGGTGGAGTCTATTTTGATTTGATTTAACATTTGACATTGGCCTGTAATAACTGATAACATTTTCTTCTTTTTATTTTCATTTGGTACATATTCTTCTCTCTCTATTGATGTATATATTCTCTTTCCCTTTCTCAGTTTGTATATTCATTTATGCTTTCAGTAGTTACTTCATAGCTTCTTTATTTTATTTTCTTAGTAGTCAATGTTTAGCCTAATAGCTTCTTATTTACTTCAATAGCTTCTTTTTGATTTAGTAGTTTCTTTTTATGTTTTAGTGATCAATAAGTCTTTCATTTTCTTAATTCCATGGTTCTTTCCAAAGGTGGTTTTTGTCTGAACTAGGTGATTCTTCCCAACGATAGATGGCGCGACAACTTTCTTAAGGGATTGAGTCCGTTTTTGATGTTTAGCTAAGGACAGTAGTAATAATGAATAAGAGAGTCAAGAATATTTCACTTGGTACCAACACACTTAACTACACGCTTATGATTAAAAACAAGTTCTTGGAAAGGAATAGCTCTAGTTAGTGACTTTGTGACTCTTGTGTTGACTTAGGCAATCATCGAGTGGTTTAGTTGAACCATTAGTGATTTTCAATCTTGAATAGGGTTGTTGTGGGACCTCGACTCTATCCTATTTAATTATCCAGCTGTGTGAGATGTGAGATGTTTTGTTACAAGTCCAAGTACCCGTGCGAATAGTCTAGAACTTGCCCCGAATGTGTTTCTAGGCAACATTTTAAGTTTTGCTTGGTTTGAGAAGTGATTGTAGGCTCTCCTTGACCCATTTTGAAAATTTCCGTGGCCCACCAATGATCTTATCCCCAGTCAACCCTTTTGAGTCTAAAACCTTTCTCATTTGATAACCATGTTACAAGCCTTTACTCGTTTTATAGTGACCCTCTCTTGGCACCCGAGCTTTCCTTAACACTCATGAGAAACAATTGCTAAAACATAAGTTTGGGGGAGAGACGAGGAGTTTGAAAGTTGTATCAAGGTACAAACAAGGTAAAAGAAATGAAGAAAAGGAAAGGAAAAGAAAAAGAAAGAAAGAACAAAAGAAAAATTCAAAAAGAAAGTGAATAAATTGAAGAGTTGAAGGGATTCAAAGAAAAGAAAAAAATGCAAAGCATGGACAAAGCAAAGAAGGAGAAAATGAATATCATGACCAAGAAAGAGTGATTTCAAGTATCTTTAGTTCCCCTAAGGAAAAAGAAAATGCCTCAAAGAGTCGGCAAAGCATGAGCCAAAAAGAGAAAATGGAGTGCTTAAGGAAAGATAAACCCGTTCTATTCTAATATTTCCTACCTTAGTCCAAAAGCCTTCATTACATTGCGAAAAAGCCCTATGTGATTTCAAGCCGAGTGAACTTACATTAGTGGTAATTTACATGAGGGGCAAGCATATGGTACTTAGAGCCTTACTTGTAACATTCTTTTGAGAGAGATGAGCGAACTTTTCACAAATCCTTGAATTGATGCTACAGTCTTAAGTGAGATGAACTAACGGAGGGTAGAGGAGGAGGAGTTTGGGATCCACAATGACCTACATGAAAGAGCGAAATTTTTTGATGAGTAAAGTGAACTCTTGATGCGCAAGTGTCACATTAGAACTACTTGTTCTTAAAACTTCAAATCATTGCCTTGTTGATAATTCATGAGCGTGTGGGTAATTGTTGGTCTCAATTGATGTGTGTTTGATTCACCATAGATTATCTGGAATAGCTCTTATCTTGTGGAGGTGGGAATTACCTTATTTTCTTGAGGACAAGCAAAAGCTTAAGTTTGGGGAGTTGATAAGTGGGGATTTTGACTACTTTTTAGCTCCTTTTGACTTTCGTTTGAGTTCAACAATGTTTAAAGGTATTCACGAAAACTGATGAAATATCCTTACTTGCAAGAGTTTTGAAAAAATGAGCCACTACGATGAAATCCAACTCAAGAAGGAGTGATTTGAACAAGGACAAAAATCAGGTACAGAGGCTGGAGTGCGGACCGCAGAATGTGAATGAAAATCTACAGAGCCTCAGTCTAAAGTGCGGACCGCACAATAATTGTACGGCTGCAGAAGTCAAAGTTCAAAGAGATCAATTTCAAGATTAACAAGAAATGCGGACCGTACTATAATTGTGCGGCCGCAAAAATCAACCATGAGGTCACACTTAGGAAATGTGCGGTCTGCAAAAGGACCCAGTGCGGCCGCACCCAGAATTGTGCGGTCCGTAGCAAGAGATGAAGCCGCAATCCAGAATTGTGCGGCTGCAGAATCCACTCCTGTCAAGAGCTGAAGAAAAGTGCGGACCGCACACAGAATTGTGCAGCCGCAGAACCTCCGAAAGGGTATTTTTGTCCAAATATTCTAGTTGTGTATAAATAGAATGCTTTCACGAAATTAGGGAAAGTTTTGAATATTAGAAGTTCTGTAGCCGTTTTTCTTTACCCTTTTAGGCAACTTTAGCTTATATTGGTGATTTAACATTGGATTTTCATCTTTTAATCTTGCAATATGAGTTTTATCATCTTTTCTTCTTTATTTTCTTCAATATTCAATATGAGTAGCTAGATTTTTGGCTAAGGTTGTGACCCAACCCTAGTGTGGGAACCCAAATGGGTGTTTTACTTAGGGATTGTTTATGGTTGAATGTTTTTTATTATTTAGTATTGTTCTTGCTAATAATTGTAGAATTAATGATTGCAAACATTAGTTCATACCTATTTGACTTAGTCTCTACTTGAGAAAGAGAGACTTAGTCTAGGAAAACTTGGCTAACAATAATTTGGTATGAAATCAAGAGATTGATAGTCCCAATTAAGGGTTGAACCTAGAGATAGTAAAACCTGACTTGAGCATTTTATCAACTGTTTTATTCAATACCTAGTGGGACTTGAGAAAGCCAAATTGGGCAAAACCACTCTCTTACCGAGAGGTATTGAATGGGTAATTGTGTGTTGATAGATATAATACACCCCGACCAACAAAACACGCTCTAAAGTTTACAACCTGTTAGGCAAACACCTAGGTAAAGGTCATAGTCCTAGGCCTTTTACATATTTGAAAACAACCACAAAAATATTATTCTCTAGTTTTATATTTTAGAATTACAATCCTTAGCGTAATCTTAGAAGTAAAATTAAAACAACATTTGTGGAAGTGCAATCAAGATAGTTCACGTGCTCTGTCCAAATATATACCACTAATCCGATCTCCACTCCTTGTGGATTCGATCCCGACTCCTTGTTGGGTATTATTATTGCAATTGGCCGTTTCACAACCCCGAATAGAGATGTGACTTGGACGATATCAGCTCCTCACGCCGGTAGGAAATATCCATCTCAACCGTGGTAGAAACCCTTGAGAACTCTTCGAAATCCATTTGCACATAGCCAAGCCATCGGAACTGAATCTCTCTAAATCAACCAAGCCACGCAGGTTGCCAAACCTAAGATTATTGCCATAAAACACCTGCAGAGACTCACCATATCATAAGTACCCAAAGAACCAATCATAACATTACTGTGTCGATCCAACCTACTACCAAGCTGTCATATTTAGCCGAGTTCCTTCAGAATTACCCTCAAGGTGACACTTCTCCTTGCCAGAACACCACGATCCTTATCCAAAGATCACCATAAGATATCCTAGCATGAACCACGTAGCCGAGAATCTCATAAATCACTATAGTTCCTCTGAAGCACTCCATAATGCCGTAATCGAGATATCCGCTCTGAAGAGACCTTCTGTGAGTTTGAGTTATTTCTCCAACCTCTCTAATACTGAAGTGTAGAATTATTAATGACGTAGAAATACCGCAAGCCCCAGAAGTAACCCTTTCCAATCTCAGATCTTAATCATATACAGATTTCGGGAAACTCTTCGATATCCCATATACAACTCAGGCCGATCTGATACAACATATGACCCTGCAATCTAACCGTCGATAGTGGAATCCCCCACTTGGTGCAAATCCATAGATCACAACATCTGATGATCCACAATAATAACCTTTATTGCTCGTGGAACAACAATTATGAGATACCACAAATCATCTACTAAGCACATGTCCATCCTCGTGATAGTCAACCTTGCTTCCTCTGATGCCTTGAATGATAATATGTACCTCCCACTGAGTAGAAATCCCATACGAACCACATAGTATCCAATACCACCCACTATTCTCAAATCATCATCCACCTCATGACCCTATCACGATCGCGATGATTAAGCAACTAATTAAATCTTCACGAGCTCGTACTTACCACCCAGATACCAGAATCCGATGCACCCCCACGTGAAAAACTAACTGATCTCTCATTATATTATCATCCTAAGTCTGGACGACATGTTGAGACAATGTTTGAGCATCCCTGGCTCCCTCGTAGCCCATCCACAACGTCACAAACCATCGGTGCATAGCTGATACCGAGTGTGCAATATCATACACGAGTGGATACAAAGGAATATAAGATATACGCTTCAAGTCGAATCAATACCGCACGATAGATAATGAAAAAATAGAGTTTCCTCATAATTTTGTAGACTATCGAAGATAAGTACAGACCTCTCCATACCGATCCGCAAGACTCTACTAAACTTGCTTATGACTCGTAGCACCTATGAAACTAGAGCTCAGATACTAACTTTTCATGACCCCAATTTTCCTCTGTAGGATGTCGTGATGGCACCTAGTCTCTAAGATTAGGTAAGCCTAATACTTGCTGATTAAGTAATAGATATTTAACCAAATAACTACTAAGCGTGAAACCAAAGTTTCTATAATAAGCCAACATACAATATCCCAAAACTGGTAGTACAAGTCATAAGCTTTTCTACGAGTCACTAGAAATAACAATACATCATTATACCAGAATAATAGGAAACAATGGAAATAAAGTAGAACAGAAGGTGACTTCGACTCCTGCGAACGTCAAATAGGTATATCTTGAAGTCTCCAGCCGCACAGACATAAGTCTCAAACCAACTCGATCATAAGTACCTGGATCTGCACAAAAATGTGCAGAAGCGTAGCATGAGTACACCACAACGGTACCCAGTAAGTATCAAGTCTAACCTCGGTAGGGTAGTGACAAGGCCAGATCAAGACACCTACTAGACATGTAAACCTGTGCAGGATATAACTTAAAGCTAACATTGGAAAGAACATCAATGTAAGGTCAATAGCATAAGGATCACAAATTACAATCAACAGTAAAAATAATGGGAGCACGAATGGCAACAAGTAACAAACAAGTAATTAAGCAACAACATAGTCGGGGTACAGATAAAATATGAATGAATTCAAGTATGGAAAATCGATGACAACTCAATCAATCAAATCATTCCTCATGCACGAATTTCAACAGGAATTAACCGAGGTACCACTCCTCATAATCTCAAATCATAAGTCACAATTTCCAAACCTTACACACATTGCACCTTGTACCCGCAATTTCGAAATCAGTTTCGCATGGATAAATCCGCATGCTACCAGGTACCTAGTATCCGTGGTAAATGCTAATAAATAATATTTTATAGATGTATTTATATGCAATAAATTAAAATTACAGTTTCTGAACCAAGTAGAAAATCAATGAGAAAATGAGTTTATTTTAGAAAATATTTGAGTGAAAAAAACAACATTTTCAAATAGAATAAAGCATAGGATAAGCTACTGAATTGAATATGGAATTTATTAAATTAAACCATAATAACAATTCTTTTTAGGTAAAGTAAAAACATCAGATAGGGTAAGGATATTAAGTTGAGATGTCAACTAAAGTGAAATATGATGGCTACTAAAAATAGTAAAGTACCAAATGAAACGATGAGTATTAACTTAAGAGTTACATAAGGTAAGCATGCTAATAATTATTTCATTTAAAACCGTTATGTTACCAACAACTCAACATGGTATGAGATAATGACTCAGGGTAGTAAATTCATCTTAAAAATCAATTCAAAAAAATAATAATAATAGAAATGGAAGACATGAAATGACGACAAAGCAGTAAACTAAAGAAAACAACTCAATCCTCAAAATTAGTAAACCCAGAAATATCAGTCCTCAGTATCTCATATGATAAATACCGAAAGCTAACACAATACAACAATGAATACAACACACACAATCTGTTGCGGCACGCAACTCGATCCCACTATACAAACACAATCCTCCCTTATTTCACCATATCAATATCAATAATAACATATAAAATTTTTTGTTGCGCGCAATCCTATCCCACCGTATCAATAATAAATCATTCCTTATTCCACCCGGGTCCGCGTGCAACCCGATCTCACCATATCATTATATCACAATCCTTCCTTATTTCACCTGTTGAGGTGTGCAATCCGATCCACAAGCAAATTAAATTAACAACAATAATCCAATAAATCAATTTAAAGAAATTTCTACAAACAAAGGGTATGAGTACACAACAATGAATGAACCACTTAATAATCAAAAGAATGCAACAAATATTACAAAAATGACAGGACAAGTAAATCACGTGATAAGTATGGTGTGCAAGTAAAGCACTTAAGACAAGTATCAAATAGGCACGGAGTCATGGAAGAGACTCAACAATTAAAAGGTAACAATAAAATAAGAAAGGAAATTATTTCAACTAAAGCATGTAAGGGCAAAATGACATGTAACGACCCGGTCGGTCGATCCGAGAGTTTAGCCCCGTTTCCCCAGTTTCTACTTCATTATATGTGGTTCAGCTTCATTACATTGTGTTTTATTGGTTGGCTCGGGATCGGAGTGATATTTGGAGAGAAATGAGACACTTAGTCTCTTATCTTGGTTCAATAGTGGAAAAAGTCAAATGGAAGTTGACTTATTGGTAAATGACCTCGGATTGTGGATTCTATGGTTCAGATAGCTTTTTTGGGTGATTTGGGACTTAAGATTGTGTTCGGAATGAAGTTTGGATATCCGGTGTAGAATTAGGCTTGAATTGGCGAAAGTTAATTTTTTGTGATTTCCGGTCAGCAGGGGAAAATAGGCTATCGGGGTCGGAATTGAATTACGATAGTTGGAGCAGGTTCGTAATGCCATTTTGGATATGTTTGCAAATTTTCAGGTCAATCGGATGTGTTTTGGATGGTTTCGGCATCTTTGGAAAAATTTAGAAATTTCAAAGTTCATGGGCTTGAATTTGGTGTGATTTTGGTGTTTTTGCATTGTTTTTGGTGTTTCGAAGGCTCGACTAAGTTTGAGTGATGTTATGGCATATGTTGGTAGTTTTTTTGAGGTTCCGAGGGCCTCGGGTGTATTTCGAATGCTCAAACGGACATTTTTGGTCTATGGGAGATTGCTGGTTTTTTTTTGTGTTTTAGCAGCAGTGATTGGTCATTGCGATCGCGTGAGTTCATCCGCGATCGCGTAGAGTAAGTTGAGGCTGGGTGGATTTTGTGAATTGAGATCGCTTATGTAGGAGTGCGATCACGTAGTGTGATCAGTCTTGGTCACTGCGTTCGCATGGTGATGGTTGCGTTCACATAGTAGAATTGGAGTGGCAGTGTGGTGCTGGAATTTGCTCTATGCGATCGCATAGAGCTGGTCGTGATCGCATAGTTGTGAGAAGTGGTTCTTCGCGATTGCAGAGGTGTCTCTATGATCACATAGGATTAGTTTGGTTGAGCAGCATTTTGTTCTTCGCGATCGCGTGCCTTCTTCCGCGATCGCACAGGGTAAAAGTCTGGGCAGACAGTTTAAGTTCTAATTTTGGGGGTTCTTGGCCATAACTCATTTTGCCATTTGAGAGCTCGGGTGAAGGAGATTTGGGACGATATTTTTAATGGGATTCTTATGGTAAGTGTTCTTCAACCATTATTGGTTCAATTTCATGAATTTGTCTTGATTTTCACCATGCAATTTGAGGAATTAAGTAGAAAATTTGGGGAAAATGGGAGGAAGAATTTGGAAATTCTTTTGGTGATTTGAGTGGGAAATTGTTTTCCGATTTTGATGTTCTTGGTATGTACGGGCTCGTGGGAGGATAAGGATTCTTGTGATGTAATTTTATTGGATTCCGAGACGTGGGCCCGGGGGCGAATTTGGCAAATTTCGAGAATTGTGTTAAAATTTTATATCTTTCGATTGAGTTTTGTTTCGTTAGCGTATATTGATGACATTAATCCGGTTTTGGTTAGATTAGAAGCTTTTGGGAGCCAACTCGAGGGTCAAGAGCATCATGAAGTAGTTTTTGGGCTGTTTTGAGGTATGTAACGATTGTAACTCTAAACCTGAGGGTATGACACCCCGTTATTTGATGTTGTTGTGGTAAATAAGGTGACACACATGCTAGGTGACGAGCATGGGGGCGTGCACCGATAGGGATTGCAACTTGGTCCGTCCCGTAGTGACTATTAAGCCGCTTATTTGATTTGAAACCTTATGATATCCTCTATTTTAGAAATTTATACTTGTTTATGGGTTGTGAGCCATGTTTGGGGCCTCGTGCCGACCTGTTTAGACCCTCAGGGGTATTTCCATGATTGGGGCCTTGTGCCGACCTGTTTAGACCCTCAGAGGTACTTTTACACTATTCTTACACTATCCTGATAGAACAATTGTGAACTCAGTCATGTTTTTGACTTGTTGTTATTTTCACTGTTATCACATTGCTTTGAAAACTCAGAAAAGTATTTTGGGCTGAGACCCGTGAGTTGAGATGAATTGCCCAAGTGGCTTATGAGGGTGACCGAGTCAGGCCGAGAGCCGAGTAGGTGAGGATGGCTATGGTTCGGGCTGCACGTCGCAGCAATATATATGTGTTAGGCCGAGCGCAGAGTATATGAGGGCAGTTATGAGTATATATGTAGTGAGGTCGAGAGCCGAGTATGTGAGTATGAGGGCAGTTAGGGGTATATATGCTTTGAGGCTGAGGGCCGAGTATGAGAGGATAGTTATGGATCGGGCTGCATGCCGCAGAAATATATATATTATTATATGTGGATCGGGCTGCACGCCGCAACAATATATATATTATTGTATGTGGATCGGGCTACACGCCGCAGCAATATATACATTATATATGTGGATATTGATGCACGCCGCAACAATATACATTATATATGGATCGGGCTGCACGCCGCAACAATATATATA
>MDKI01109301.1:0-23910 GCA_005239505.1 Nicotiana paniculata
GATACAACAAGAAGGGAAAACAGAGATGTTGCGGACGCTGAACAGCTACCTCTATATCCTGCAATCCGGCTCCGTACGGAATAAATGGCTAATGCTCGGTATCTGCACCTGAATCTGCACACAGGGGTCCAGAGAGTGATGTGAGTACGCCAACTCAGTAGTAATGAAAATAAATCAAGTCTAAGCGTCAAGGAAACACATAATATCAATGCCATCAAATCACAATATACACAGCCTTACTTTTCCATAGTGTAAACATAGATATACGAAATCATCATGCCTTAAAACCAACTTCAGAAAAGTCCTTTGAAGAATGTATATTTTTAACAACTTCAAACCGAAAGATTTAGTATGAAAATGAAATGAATACTAAAATCAGTGAGAAATATGTAGTCCGGGGTTCCATACCCTCACGACAAGATTTATAACCATTACTTACCTCTACCGGGCCACAACACTAGTCCGCTATTCTCTTTCCCTTCGAATTGGCTCCTGATTGCTCCGAATCTAGCCAAAACCATTTTAATATTATTAATATATACCAAAGGAACACAACCCAATCGAAATTCGGCCAAACCCGAACCCCGGGCCCACATCTCGGAATTCGATAATTTTTACATCACTAGAAACCTCGTACTCCCACAATTCTACTCATACCAAAATCATCAAATTCAGATCAGAATTGCCTACCCAAAACCTCAAAAGAAAATTCCAATTCTCCACCCCTTCTTCCCAACCTTTTCCTACTTAAATTCTTAAATTTTCAAGCCTAATCCGAACAAAATAGCATAGAAAAGATGTTAATAACCCGAGAACTTACCTTCACTGAAGAATCACGAATTCCCTTCTTCAATTTGCCTTCAAAAAGCTCCTCCCGCATGCAAAAATGTTGTAATGAGACAATTTTCACGGAGGCCCTTTTTTATACTGTTTCTGCCAGTATTTCCTCATCTGAGGAAACTTAGTCGGACCTACGGACCCGCACTTGCGGTCCCAGGTGCGCACATGCGGAAATCCCACTAACAGACCAATTTCGCGCCTACGACCAATCCTCCGAACCTGCGGCTTCGCAGGTGCGGCCATAACTTCGCACCTGCGAAAAATCCCCTGCCTAGCCTCTCTTCTCACCTGCGCATGGCCCATCGCACCTGCGGCTACCCATCCGCAAGTGCGGCCAACACCAGAAACTCGCACAGCAGCTATTTGCTGCAGATTTCAAAGTTCAAAACCCCGCCAACCATCCGAAATCAATCCCGAGCCCCTCGGGGCTCCAACCAATCATACCAACACACTTCATCGCATTATTCCAACTTAGTAGAGCTTTCGAAACACAAAAAAAAACACGAAAGCACCAAAATTACATCAAATTCAAGCCTATGAACTTTGAAACTTTCAAATTTCGTCAACTACGATGAAACCAACCAAAATACCTCCGATTGACCTAACATATTGCAGACATATCAAAAATGACATTACGAACCTGCTCCGACTTCCGGAATTCCATTCCGACCCCTATAGCCTATTTTCGACTGCCGATCAAAAATCGCCAAAAACTAACTTTTGCCAATTCAAGCCTAATTCTACACCAGTTATCAAAAGTTCAATCCGAACACACTCCTAAGTACCAAATCACCTAACGAATCTATTTGAGTCATAAAATCCACATTCCGAGGTCGTTCACTAATAAGTCAACTCTTATTTGACTTTCTCAACTATTAGGATACTTTAAGAGACTAAATGCCTTAATTCTCACCATAACCACTCCGGACCCAAACCAACTGACCCAACACAACGAAAACAGGCTAGCAATATATAACAAATGCAGAAATGGGGGAAACGAGGTAAATCTCACGGAATGACCGGTCGGGTCGTTACATCCTCCCCCTTTTAAACAAACTTTCGTCCTCGAATGGGTCTAGAAACATACCTGGAGTCTCAAATAAGTGAAGATATATGTCCCGCATCTCACGCTCCGTCTCCCAGGTGGCATCCTCCACCGGCTGCCCTCTCCACTGAACCTTCACTGAAACTATATGCTTAGACCTCAACTTCCTGACCTGTCAACCCAAAATAGTCACTGGCTCTACCTCATATGACATATCACCCTTGAGCTGAACCGTGCTGAAGTCCAAAACATGGGAAGGGTCACCAACATACTTCCGGAGCATCGAAACATGGAATACTGGATGAATGCTCGATATACTCGGAGGCATAGCAAGCCTATAAGCCACCTCCCCAACCTTTTGAAGAACCTCAAATGGCCGAATGAACCCGGGACTCAATTTCCCCCTCTTCCCGAATCTCATAACACACTTCATGGGTGACACCTTCAGTAACACCTTATCCCCAACCATGAAAGACACATCTCGGACCTTCCGGTTCGCGTAACTCTTCTGCCTAGACTGCGCCGTGCGAAGCCGCTCCTGAATCAACTTTTCCTCACTCAATGCATCCTGAACCAAGTATGTGCCCAATTGCTAGCCTCGCCCGGATCAAACCAACCAACCGGAGATCTGCACCTCCTACCATATAAAACCCTCATACTGAGCCATCTAGATACTCGACTGATAGCTGTTATTATATGAAAACTCCGCTAGTGGCAGAAACAGGTCCCATGAAGCACCAAAGTCAATCACACAAGCACGCAACATATCCTCTAAAATTTGAATGGTACGCTCCGACTACCCGTCGGTCTGAGGGTGAAACGTTGTGCTCAACTCGACCTGAGTACCCAACTCTCTCTACACGGCTCTCCAAAACTGAGATGTGAACTGAGTGCCTCTATCGAAAATGATAGAAACTGGAACCCCATGCAATCGGACAATCTCCCTAATATAAATCTCAGCTATCCTCTCCGAAGAATAAGTAGTACCAAAATGAATGAAGTGAGCGGACTTGGTCATCCGATCCCCAATAACCCATATAGCATCAAACCCCCTCGAAGTCTGTGGGAGTCCAACTATGAAGTCCATGGTGATCGGCTCCCACTTCCACTCTGGAATATCAAACCTCTGAAGCAATCCACCTGGTCTCTGGTGCTCATACTTGACCTGCTGACAGTTGAGACACCGAGCCACAAACTCCACAATATCCTTCTTCATCCTCCTCCACCAATAATGCTTCCTCAAATCCTGATACATCTTCGTGGCACCCAGATGGATGGAATACCGCGAATTATGAGCCTCTGCTAGAATCAAATCTTGAAGCCCATATACATTGGGCACGCAAATCCGGCCCTACATCATCATGACCCCATCATCACCAATAACCACATCCCTAGCATCACCGCAACGGACCCTGTCCTGAAGAACAAGCGAATGTGGATCATCATACTGGCGTGCTCTAATCTGATCGTAAAGAGAAGACCTAGAGGCTACACAAGCCAACACCCGCGGAGGCTCTGATAGATCCAATCTCACCAACTGACCCGCTAAGGCCTGAACATCAATTGCTAATGGCCGCTTTGCTACTGTAAGGTAGGCTAGACTCCCCAAACTCTCTGCTCTGCGACTGAAGGCATCAGCCACTACATTGGCCTTCCCCGGATGATATAAGATAGTGAGGTCATAATCCTTGAGGAGCTCTAACCATCTCCTCTGACGCAAATTCAAGTCCTTCTGCCTCAGTAGATACTACAAACTACGATGATCAGTGAAAATCTCACACTACACTCCATACAAATAATGCCGCCAAATCTTCAAGGCATGCACAATGGCAGCTAACTCAAGATCGTGCACTGAATAATTCTTCTCATGCACCTTCAACTACCTGGATGCGTAGGCAATCACCCTACCGTCCTACATCAATATCTCTCCCAAAACAACTCTAAAAGCATCCCAATAGACTGTGTAAGAACCCGAACCAGTAGGAAAAACTAGTACCGGAGCTGTAGTCAATGCTGACTTGAGCTTCTGATAGCTCTCCTCACACTCATGAGACCATCTTAATGGAGCACCCTTCTGGGTCAATCTGGTCAAAGGCGAGGCAATAAAAGAGAATCCCTCCACAAAGCGACGGTAATATCCCGCCAAACCAAGGAAACTCCTAATCTCTGTAGCTGATGGTCTGGGCCAACTATGCACCGCCTCTATCTTCTTCGGATCAACTTGAATACCCTCACTAGACACCACGTTCCCCAAGAAAGCTATCGAACCAAGCCAAAACTCACACTTGGAGAATTTCGCATAAAGCTTATCCTCCCTCAACCTCTGTAACATAACTTTCAACTGCTGAGCATGGTCTTCCTGGCTACGAGAATAAACCAGGATGTCATCAATGAACACAATGACGAAGGAATCAAGGTAAGGCTGAAACACGTTGTTCATCAATTGCATGAACGCAGTTGGGGCATTGGTCAGCCCAAATGACATAACCAAGAACTCATAATGACCATATCTGGTCCTGAAAGCAGTCTTCGGAATGTCAGAATCCCGAATCTTCAACTGATGATACCCAGATCTCAAGTCAAACTTGGAAAATACTCTAGCTCCTTGAAGTTGGTCAAACAAATCATCAATGCGGGGCAAGGGATACCGGTTCTTCATCGTAACCCTGTTTAGCTGCCGATAATCAATACACATACGCATGGACCCATCCTTCTTCTTCATGAACAACACCGGTGCACCCCAAGGTGACACTAGGTCGAATGAAGCCTTTATCCAGGAGTTCCTGAAGCTGCTCCTTCAATTCCTTTAGCTCCTCTAGTTCCATACGATAAGGTGGAATAGAAATAGGCTGAGTGCCTGACACCAATTCAATACCAAACTCAATATCCCTGTCAGGTGGCATGCCTGGCAGGTCTGCAGGAAACACATCCGGAAAGTCACGGACCACAGGAACTGAATCAATAGTAGGAGTCGCACCACTGACATCCCTCACAAAGGCCAAATAAGATAAACACCCTTTCTCAACCATGCGTTGAGCCCTCATGTAGGAAATCACCCTGCTAGGCATATACTCGAAAGAACCTCTCCACTCAACCCTCGGACACCCTGGCATAGCTAAGGTCATGGTCTTAGCGTGACAATCAAGAACAGCATGACACAGAGATAACCTATCCATGCCCAATATCACGTCCAAAATGACCATGCTTAGTAATAGTAGGTCCACTCGGGTCTCCAGACCCCTAATAGATATCATGCACGATCGATACACATGGTTCACAACAACAGTATCACCCACCGGAGTCGACACATGAACAGAGGTGACTAGAGACTCACGGGGCACATCCAGAAAATGGGCAAAATAAGAAGAAACATAGAAATATGTAGAACCAGGGTCAAATAAAGCCAAGGCATCTCGGCAACAGAGTGAGACAATACCTGCAATCACGGCATCTGAGGCCATAGCATCTGGCCTGGTAGGAAATGCATACATGCGAGCCTGACCTCCCCCTGCTCGACCTCTCCCTCTAGGGAGGCCTCTGGCTCACTGACCACTACCCCTGGCTGCCTGGGCGGGTGGTGAAGTGACTAGAGCTGAAGTCGAGGGCTGGCCCTTCTGCTGAGAAGATCCACCGGAATGGCGGGGACACTGCCTCCACACGTGCCCGAACTCTCCACACTCAAAGCAACTCCCTGGAGCTGGAGGCGGGGACTGATAGAAACCCCTAGCACCCGAACGACCACTGGAAGACTCATGCATAGAAGAACTGTAAACTGGGGGTGCTCGAGCTGCACTCTGAGCTGAGAGGGAAAAAAATGAAGTACGACCTGACTGAGAACCACGGGGACCATGCCCCGAAGATGCACCACTATATGCTGGGCGGCCTGACTGAGGAGGCCTGAATGAACGGCCCTTACCCTACTGAAACTGTCCCCTGAAGGGAGCACCGCTGGAACTGCCCGAACCACGAGGCCTCGTAGCCTCCCTCTTCTCCCGCTCCTGGCGGCGAATGAACTCAATATCTCGAGCTATGTCAACAACCTGCTCGAATAAAGCACCCGATACTCTCTCTCGAGTCATAAATAACCGAAGCTGATAAGAAAGACCATCTACAAACCTCCTCACCCTCTCCCTATCAGTACGGACAATCTCAGAAGAATGCCTAGCTAACCCGGAAAACCTTATCTCGCAATGAGTAACTGATAACTCTCCCTGGCGCAGCTGCTCAAACTTCCTACGCTGCTCCTCTCTGTGGGACTAAGGAACATACTTCTCCAAAAAGATCGTGGAGAATTGCTTCCAGGTGAGAGGTGTTGAACCAACGGGCCTACGCCTCTCGAATGTCTCCCACCAAGTAAAGGCAGCACCAGCAAAGTGAAATGTAACAAATGAGACCCCACTGGTCTCCAAAATACCCGCAGTATGTAGTATCCCTTGACACCTATCTAGAAACCCTTGAGCATTCTCGCCCTCTGTACCGCTGAAAGTCGGAGGCTGAAGTCTGCTGAATCTCTCCAACCAGCGTTGCTCATCCTCAGGCATAGCAGGGATCATATAATCCTATACCAGAGCAACTGGCTGAGCTGGGGCTGCTCCCGGTGCCTGAATACCCTGTGCAGCCTGCTCAGGTGCCCGGGCAGCTGGAGTCTGATTGCCTCCTCCGGCCTAAGCTGTGGTAGCAGTAGAAGACATGGCGACTGCCTGAGCCAAACTGGTGCATACTGTCAGTACTTGAGACAGGGTCTCCTGAAGACCCGGAATAACCATAGGCACTGCCGGTGCCTAAGCCTGTCCCGCTGGAACACCATGGGCGGGAACCTGATCATGATCGATAGGGGGATCCTATGGTACTGACCCGGCTGTTGCGCGGGCTGGCCCTCTACCTCTACAACGGCCTCGACCGCGGCCTCGACCACTCGCTGCTCTAGCCGGTGACTGGTCACTCTGATCGGTATGGCGTGTCCTCACCATATGTAAGAGAATGAAACAACGTAAGTTCAGATTTATAAAATCAAATAGATCAGCACGAAAGGGTTCAAGAAAGATAGAAATGTTTCCTAAAAGTTCGGCAGCCTCTCGAAGATAAGTACAAATGTCTCCGTATCGATCCGCAAGACTCTACTAAACCTGCTCATGATCGTTGGGTCCTATGTAACCTAGGCTCTGATACCAAACTGTCACGACCCCAAATCCCAAACCGAGCGTGATGACGCCTATCGTGGAACTAGGCTAGCCAATAACCACATGTTCACAATTTCATTCAAAATCTCAATCAAATTCCAAGCATTTAATAAATATACAGAGTTTACTAAACAAGATAGGCCAACAAACAGTGCCACCAACCCCAAAAGTCAGAGCCACCAAGTCATGAGCATCTAAGGAAATCCCACTAACGGACCAATTTCGCACCTGCGGCCAATCCCGAGCCCCTCGAGGCCCCAACCAAACATACTAACACACCCCATAGCATTATTCTAACTTAGTCGAGCCTTCGAAACACAAAAAACAACACGAGAACACCAAAATTACATAATATTCAAGCCTATGAACTTTGAAACTTCCAAATTTCGCAACCTACGCCGAAACCAACCAAAACACGTCCGATTGACCTGAAATTTTGCAGACATATCCAAAATGACATTACAAACCTGCTCCAACTTTAAAAATTCCATTCCGAGCGCGATAGCTTATTTTCCACTGCTGACCGAAAATCGCCAAAAACTAACTTTTGCCAATTCAAGCCTAATTCTACACCGGTCATCAAAATTTCATTTCGAACACACTCCTAAGTTCCAAATCACCTAACAAAGCTATCCAAGTAATAAAATACGTATTTCGAGGTCGTTCACCAATAAGTCAACTCTCAGTTGACTTTCTCAACTATTAGGCTACTTTAAGAGACTAAATGCTTCAATTCTCACCAGAACCACTCTGGACCCAAACCAACTGACCCAACACAACAAAAACAGACTAGCAATATATAACAAATGCAGAAATGGGGGAAACAGGGTAAATCTCACGGAACGACCGGCCGGGTCGTTACATTTATGCTCAACTCTTATGGTTTTCTTGGCTACACTAGGCCAAGAAAAGTGTACCTAGTTGATTTTTCGTGTTACAAAGCTAAACCAGATGTTATGTTTCCTAAGGAATTATTTATGGAAAGATCAAAACAAGCTGGGGTTTTTACTGATGAAAAATTGGCATTTCAAAAGAAAATATTAGAGAGATCAGGTGTACGTCAAAAGACATATTTTCCAGAAGTACTTTTGAAAGCACCACCAAATCCTTATGGCTGAGGCAGGAAAAGAAGCTGAGTTATGTTTGTGTAATTGATGAATTGTTGGAAAACACTGGTGTTAAGGCTAAGGATATTGGGATTCTTGTGGTGAATTGTAGCTTGTTTAATCTATCTCCTTCACTTTCTGCTATGATTGTTAATCAGTATACGCTTAGAGGCAATATTTTGAGTTATAACCTTGGTGGTATGGGCTGTGGTGTTGGATTAATTTCTATTGACCTTGCCAAGCAAATGATACTGGTTTGTTCCTTTGAGAGACTGTTTTTTTTAATATTAACGGTAAAATTATTTATGTGTGATCTATATATCACGGGTTCAAGACGATGAATCAGCTATTGATAATTGCATAAGAGTAGGCTGTCAACATCATACCCACTTTGATTACAATAACAGTGGGCTACTGACCATGGATAAATGAAATATTATGGAGCTGATTGTGGAAACAACGATCTTGTCCCGAGATAATGGAAATTGGTTTTAGTTGCAATAAAAATTGTCAGAACTACAAAATGAAATAAAAGGTGAGCATTACAGTTGACTAAGTATATATTGTTGATTCAGGATAGATTCTTTGAGGGTTGGAAATGAATATTTCAGGGTGCAGAAGTTCTCTACCTGGGAGAGACAAAAATTAGGAATAACACACAGTAAATAGCTGCAACTTTTTCGACTTGCTTCCTGGATAACCCAAATAAACAACCAGAATACTAAAGTATTATGAAGCTTTATGGAAGTATAATATGTCTTTACTATTAAAGGTTACTAATTGAAAGACAATAAAGATCTTTAAAAAATTAAAGTATTACATAATAGGCATCAAATCTCATTGAAGGAGCTATGTTTATCTTAAAGTGAAGCTTCATATCTTGCAAAACCAATTAAACAGATAAGAATTAGTAGCTGATAAACCAACAAGTTATCATCTTTATTTTTAAAATGAAACTTGTGAAAGTACTTAGTTTTAAGATCTTGATGACAAAAAGCAAGACTTTCTAACTAGGGAAAAAGAAAAGTTCACTATGTTACTATAGTTTCTAACCATGGCAAGAACACGATTGATTATGTCGGAACTGGTGCAAGAAAAACTAGAAATATGGTTAATCAAGCTACTATTTGCATAAACTCCAAAGAGTGCAAGTTGTGTTAGATTATATTGACATAAGTTAATTGACAATCCGATGTATTCATAAATTCTTAATTGATCTATTAAATTAATTAATTCAACTATATGAATATTCGTAGATTCTTAATTAATCTTCTAAATAAATGAATTTCATTCCATTTACTTCTTGCTCCTTTTTGCATTATTTTTGTTAATATAATTTTGTTTTATACATATTATGCATGTACTAGATTATGGTACCTGAAAAAAAATGGTTGCAACTTATTAATGATCGACTTGATGATACTTACAAACTCGGGGTGGAAAATTTTTTGGATTATGCTTTTACAAGACTAGGAGAAACACACACAATACGTTGTCCATGTGTCAAATGTGATAATGCGTATTTAGGAACACGTGAGCTGGTTAAGTCACATTTAATAGTATATGCAATAATCAAAAATTATACTTTGTGGTATCACCACGGGGAGATGTTAGGTGAGCCACATTCAGATTCTGAGCTTGAAGATGATAATGACATTGAAGATAGTGACGCTGAAGATGAAATACATGGGATTTTAATAGATTTATACCCCAATTTTGATAGAGACAATATGGAAACTGGTGCTGGTGATTTTGTTAAGGAGGAACCAAATCCTGAAGCAAAAAAATTATATAGGCACTTAAAGGATTTTGATCAACCGCTGCACCGAGGTTCAAAAATTTCTAAACTTTCTACTGTGATAAATTACTTCACATTAAAAGTATTGGTCGTTGGAGTAATGAGTCATTTACAATGTTGTTGAAAATGTTGAAGGAAGATTTGTTGCCTGATGAATCAAAGTTGCCAGCTTCATATTATGAAGCAAAGAAGATTATTTGGGACCTTGGGCTTTCTTACATGAAGATTGTTGCCTGTAAGAATGATTATATGTTATATCGAAAGGATGATGAGCTTCTTGAATTTTGCAAAGTTTGTGGTGCGTCTAGGTGGAAAGAGGATAAACGTAGTGGAGAAAAAAAATTAAGAAGTGGAAAAAGATGCCATATAAGATTTTACGTTATTTTCCTCTAAAGCCAAGACTTCAAAGATTGTTTATTTCCTCAAAGACATCTTCTTTGATGACATGGCATCATGACAAAAGAGTTGATGATAGTATAATGAGGCACCCAGCTGATTCAATAGCATGGAAAATATTTGACGAATGAGCCAATCTCTTGCTGTTGAGCCTCGTAATGTTCGACTTGGACTTGCTACTGATGGTTTTCAACCATTTGGAAATTCCAAAACTCCATATAGCATTTGGCCTGTGGTACCTATTCCGTATAATTTACCACCTTAGTTATGCATGAAAGTACTTATCCTGTATAAGTACTTATTCCGTATAGTTTTGTCGATGCTTATCCCTGGTCCTGAGAGTCCTGGAGATGCAATTGATATTTATATCCAACCTTTGATCGAAGAATTAAAGGAATTATGGGAAACTGGAGTGGAGTCCCTTGATGCGTCGGCTAGAAAGAACTTTATTGTACATGCAGCTTTGCTATGGACCATTAATGAATTTCCAGCATATGCGAATTTGTCTGGATGGAGTACAAAAGGAAGAACTTTATTGTACATGCAGTTTTGCTATGGACCATTAATGATTTTCCAGCATATGCGAATTTGTCCGGATGGACCATTAATGATTTTCCAGCATATCCAAAAGGTCATCCCTTGTTTTATAAGTAAAAGCTGAGTTCTGAGGCCTTAAAAACTTCCTTTTATCTCACCTCATTTTACGTGTGCAGCCCGAGCGTATATCCAGGAAGCTTCTATGTGAAAAACTGAGAAAAATACTAAATTGACCTTAATATTGAATTTAAGTTGATTCGGTCAGCATTTTGGGTAAATGGACCCGAACTCGGACCCGTGATTCGATGGTCCCGTAGAGTCCGTAGGAAAATATGGGACTTGGACGTATGCCCGGAATAGAATTCCGAGGTCCATTTTTGAAAGAAATTGATTTACTAAAAATATAAGGGTTTTTGGAAATTTGGTTATATTTAAAATTTATGATATCGGACCCGTATTTGGGTTCCAGAGCCCGGTACAGGTTGAATATGATATTTGAATTGTGTCTGTGGAATTTGGTATGAAATGGAGGTCATTTGACGTGATTCGGACCCATAGCTATGAAATTTGATACTTTTGATGTTTTTGAATTTTCTTGGATTTTAATGCTAAATTCGTTGTTTCAGATGTTAATTTGGCGATTTGATCGCATGAGTAAGTCCGTAGGATATTTTTGAGGTTGTGTACATATTTAGTTTGGAGCCTTGAGGGCTCGGGTGAGTTTCGGGTAGGTTCTGGGGTGTTTATAGGTGAAGAATCACTGCTGCTGCACCAGTTTTGGTGTGCCCGCACCTATGAGCCTTGGGCCGCAAGTGAGAGACCGCAAGTGCGGATCCCCAGCCACATGTGCGGTCTACCACCAGCAATCCCAATTCCGCAGGTGCGACACAATCTTCGTTGAAGCAGTTCCCCAGGTGCGGCCCTCCGTGGCCTAGCCCATTTCCGTAGGTGCGACGGATTTTCCGCACCTGCGAAAGCACGGGTGCGACCCAGGAATCGCAGGTGCGAGGGTCGGTTTAAGTTAGATGTTTCATCCGATTTCATTTTCATTTCTCCACAAAAATAGGAGACCAAGGGCGACTTTCTCATGAGAGTTTTTTCCCAAATCGTAGGTAAGTGACCCCTAACTAGTTTCTTTCAATTTCCTAATGATTTTCATCAACTTTTATCAAGAATTCTAGGGTTTTAATGGTAGAAAATTGGGAATTTGGGTAGAGTTAGGGCTTTTTGAATAATTAGAATATAGACGTCGTTTTGAGGTCGGATTTCGAAAAAAAATGACATTTTCGGGCTCGTGGGTGAATGGGTGATCGAGTTTTGGTCCGAACCTCTTGTTTTGACCAAGCGGGCCCGGGGTCGATTTTTGACTTTTTGGGAAGAATGATGTAAAACCTATAATTAAGCGCTGTGATGGAATTTTTTTGGCATTTATTGATGTTATTGAGTTGAATATGTTTAGATACAAGTTAATTGGAGTCAAATTCAAAAGGGAAAGCGGTAATCAAGGCTTGAGTTTGGTCGTGGAATTTGAGGTAAGTGTTTGTCTTAACCTTAGCTTGAGGGAATAGGTGATGTTTCCTATTTGCTATGTGTAAGTATCATGTTCAACGTATAGGTCAGGTGACGAGTACCTATACATTAGTGTCAAGCATACTCGTGAGTCGAATATTGTGATCTATGTGGTTTTTCGGTAAGTAATACTTGAGTTTCACTTTATAGTTATCCATGTTGGTGGAAATTCCTTGATATTGAACAGTGTTGAGTATTGGTTTCGGTTGAAGATTTTCATGTGACATTATGCACTAAGTGAGATTGGATATAGATGTTTTCCCTTGCCGGGATGGTATTAATTCTACTGTTGACTCCCTTGCCGGGATGTTATGGTTTATTTCTATTTATTCCGTTAATGTTCTTTGTTGGATTTCCATTATTTGATGTGTTTGGGTGAGAAAGAGTGTAAAAGCACGAAGGGTGATGTCGTGTGTGAGATTTTGAGTAAATGATAATGCACGATGGGTGATGTTGTGCTGATATTGTGATTGCAAAAGCATGAAGGGTGATGCCGTGTCATGATATGATAGATAATACACGAAGGATAATGCCGTGCCATGATATTGTGAGGTAAAAGCACGAAGGGTGATGTCGTGCCAAATATATTAATTCCGATGGTGAGGACGAGAGTAAAAGCACGAAGGGTGATGTCGTGCCAAATATATTAATTCCGATGGTGAGGACGAGAGTAAAAGCACGAAGGGTGATGTCGTGCACTTGTTTTCGTATTACTATGCCGTTTCTTAAATTGATATCTAAATTGTGCCTTACCTCGTTACTTTCATTATCTGATATTTCTCCCCTCAGCATGTTCCCCTTTTCCCTTATGCTTAACTGTCTATTTCTTGTTGTATTATTTGTTTTTCTCCATATACTATTAAACTGCACAGGTTGACTTGGGTTGTCGTGTCCTAGCCCCGTCACTACTTCGCGGAGGTTAGGCTCGACACTTACTCTATACATGAGGTCAGTTATACTGATGCTACACTCTGCACTTTTGTGCAGATACTGGTGTAGGACCCTACGGACCATAGATCGAGGTTGCTGCCTTCAGTCCAGTGGAGACCCCGAGGTAGTCCTACAGGCGTCCGCAGGCCTTGGCCTTCCTTCCTACTTCTTTTCTTGTATTCTATTATAGTTAAATCAGAAACATATGTACTTATTTAATTCTTACCGTTATGTGTATTATTCATAGACAGTTTGTGAGTTTGGACTCAAAAGTTCTGGGATTAGTTTTTGTGAAATTCCGTAAAGGCATACATTGAGCTTATACCTTGCTCCATTTGGTACTTCTATCTATGTTAGTGTAGTCTTTTCGCATGTTATTTGGTAATAATAAAGGAATAAGATAAATTAAATATTTACGTTGGCTTGCCTAGCGGGTTTAACGTTACGCACCATGACGGTCCCGACGGTGGAAAATTTAGGTCGTGGCAAGTTGGTATCAGAGCACTAGGTTGCCTAGGTCTCACAAATTCACGTACAAGCTTAGTAGAGTTTGAGGGATCGGTATGGAGACATCTGTGCTTATCACCCAGAGGCTGCAGAGTTTAGGAATGACTTCACATCTATTCTTCTCTATCGTGCGATTTGAATTCTAAATGCTTACTGAATTTCTATTCTATTCTCTCGCAGATGGCGAGCACACGTGCTTCTTCATCCACTGATCAGCAGCCCGAGCCTCCAGTTGCAGCTCCTACGAGAGGCCGAGGATATGCTACAGGCTGAGGCAGGGGCAGAGCTCAGCCCAGAGCAGCAGCCCCAGTGGCAGAGCCTCAGGTAGAGTTTGCTGATGAGGTTCCTGCCCAGACAGTCCCGGTTGGGCCAGCTCAAATCCCCGAGGGGTTCATTTCCACCCTGGTACTCCAGGATGCTCTGGTCCATCTAGTGGGCCTCATGGAGAGTATCGCTCTGGCAGGTTTGCTTCCTGCAACACTAGCCGTCTCTTAGGCCAGGGGAGGAGCCCAGACCCCCGCTACTCGCACTCCGGAGCAGTTGGCTCCTCAGTTTCAGACTCTAGTAGCTAAACCAGCAGGGGTAGTTCATATGGGTATTATGGCTCAGACCGGCGATGGGGCAGCTATGTCTGCTGATGCTTTGTGGAGGTTGGATAGGTTCACCAAGCTTTTCACTACTACTTATAGCAGTGCATCTTCAGAGGATCCTCAGGACTATTTGGATAGCTGCCATGAGGTTGTGACGGAACATGGGGATAGTGGAGATCAATAGGGTCGACTTTGCTACCTTTCGTCTGTCAGGTCCCGCCAAGACTTGGTGGAGAGACTATTATTTGGCCAGACCAGTTGGATCACCAGCCTTGACTTGGGCCCAGTTCACTCAGCTAGTTTTGGAGAAGTTTCTTCCTATCACTCAGAGAGAGGATCTACGGAGGCTGTTTGAGCGTCTTCAGCAGGGCTCGATGACCGTCACTCAGTACGAGACCAGATTTTTTACCTTGGCCCCGCATGCTATTATGATACTTCCCACCGAGCGAGAGAGGTTAAGGAGATTTATTGAGGGACTAGCTCAGTCGATCAGATTGCAGATGGCCAAGGAGATAGGGAGTGAGATTTCTTTCCAGGATGCAACCAATGTCGCAAGACGAGTTGAGATGGTTCTGTTGCAGGGGGGTGGTCAGGGGTCTGACAAGAGGCCCCGTGATTTTGGCAGGTTCAGTGGCGCCTCATATGGACGCAGGGATTCTTTTGGTAGGGGCCATCCTCCTAGGCCGTTTCATTCAGCACTTCAAGTTTCTCGCAGTGCTCTAGGTGGCTGTGGTTCTCCTATGCGGTATCCTGATCAGTTGCCCTACAGTGCACCATCAACTCCTATCAGTGCACCGCCACTTCAGAGTTTTTAGGGTGGTTACTCAGGTCGTCAGGGTCAATTTCAGGGTCAGCAGTCGAGGGCTTGTTATACTTGTGGTGATCACAGGAACATTGGTAGAGTTTGCCCTCGAGCCTCGAGCAGTTCACAACACCAGGTTCTCGTGCTATGGTTTATGCACCAGGTTCTCCACCACCCGCTCAGCCAGCCAGATGAGGGGGTCGAGGTGTTAGAGGTGGAGGTCAGACCATTAGGGGTGGAGGCCAGGCCGCTAGAGGTAGAGGTCAGCCAGTAGGAGGCCGTCCTAGAGATGTAGTTCTGACTGGTGGAGCCCAGCCCCGATGTTTTGCTTTTCCAGCCGTACAAGAGGCTGAGGCTGGCGATGCAGTTATCACAACTATGGTTTCAGTTTGCAGCAGGGATGCTTCAATTTTATTTGATCCAGGGTCCACATATTCCTATGTGTCATCTTATTTTGCTCCTTATTTGGTTATGCCTCGTGATTCTCTGAGTACTCCTGTATATGTGCTTACACCGGTCAGTGATTCTATTGTAGTAGATCCTGTCTACCATTCGGTTATTGGTAGTCTTGAGACTAGTGTAGATCTTCTACTCCTGGATATGGTAGATTTTGATGTTATTTTGAGGATGGATTGGCTTTCACCTTATTATGCCATACTGGACTGTCATGCCAAGACCGTGACATAAGAATTATTGGGGTTGCCTCGACTACAGTGGAGGGGGACTCCTGATCATTCTTCCAGCAGGGTTATCTTATATATGAAGGCTCGGCGCATGGTTCAGAAGGGGTGTTTGGCCTATTTGGCTTATGTTCAGGATTCTAGTGCCGAGGCTCCTTCTATGGAGTCTGTGCCCATAGTCCGTGAGTTTACAGAGGTGTTCCCCGCCGACCTGTCGGGTATGCCACCCGACAGGGATATTGAATTTTGCATTGATTTGGCTCCGGGCACTCAGCCCATTTCTATTCCGCCATATCGTATGGCACCGCCAGAGTTAAAGGAGTTGAAAGAATAGTTGCATGATTTTCTTGATAAAGGCTTCATTAAGCCTAGTGTCTCGCCATGGGGTGCTTCGGTGTTGTTTGTTAAGAAGAAGGATGGGTCGATGAGGATGTATATAGATTATCGGCAATTGAACAAGGTGACCATCAAGAACCAATATCCATTGCCGCGAATTGACTATTTGTTCGATCAGCTTCAGGGTTTTTAAGTAGTTTCGAAGATCGATTTATATCTGGCTACCACCAGTTGAGGATTAGGGAATCTGATGTCCCAAAGATAGATTTTTGCACTCGATATGGGCATTATGAGTTCTTAGTGATGTCATGTGGGTTGAAAAATGCCCCAACAGCTTTTATGGACTTGATGAACCGAGATTTCAAGCCTTATTTGGATCCCCTCGTGATTGTCTTCATTGATGATATTCTGATTTATCCTCGCAGCTGGGAGGAGCACGAGCATCACCTTCGAGTCGTTCTTCATGCTTTAAAGGACAGTCATTTGTATGCTATGTTTTCTAAGTGTGAGTTCGTGTTGATCTCAGTTGCATTACATGGTCACGTTGTATCAACAGAGGGTATCCAGGTGGATTCTAAGAAGATTTGAGCAGTCAGGGATTGGTCTAGACCCACGTCAGCTACAGAGATTCGGAGTTTCTTGGACTTAGCAGGTTACTATCGTCGGTTTGTGGAAGGCTTTTCGTCTATTGCATCCCCAAGGACCAGGTTACTCATAAGGGTGCCCAATTTAGGTAGTCGGATGAGTGTGAGGCGAGCTTTCAGAAGCTCAAGGCTTCCTTGACCACGTCACCGGTGTTGGTTTTGCCCACAGGTTTAGGGCCGTATACTGTGTATTGTGATGCATCTCGGGTTGGACTTGGTGCAATGTTGATGCAGGATGGCAAGGTTATTTCATATGCTTCACGTTAGTTGAAGATCCACGAGAAGTATTAACCGGTTCATGATTAGGAGTTAGAAGCCATTGTTCACGCGCTGAAGATTTGGAGGCATTATTTAATATGCGTGTCTTGTGAGGTGTTCACTGATCACAAGAGCTTGCAATATTTTTTCAAGCAGAAGGAGTTGAATTTGAGGCAGAGGAGATGGTTGGAGCTGTTGAAAGACTATGATATCACCATCTTATATTATCTGGGAAGGCCAATGTGGTGGTCGATTCTTTGAGTAGGAAGTCATCCAGCATGAGTAGTCTTGATTATATTCCGGTCGGAGACCGCTTACTTTGGATGTTCTGGCTTTAGCCAATCGGTTCATGCAATTGGATGTTTTCTGACCCGCCCGTGTCCTAGCTTATACAGTTGGCCGTTCCTTATTATTTGATTGTATTCAAGACCGGCAGTTTGATGACCCTCATTTGTGTGTCCTTAGGGATATGGTTCGACACGGTGATGCCAAGCAGGTTAAAGTTGGTGATGATGGAGTTTTAGGGATGCAGGGTCGTATTTGTGTACCCAATGTGGATGGACTTCGTGAGTTTATATTAGCGGAGGCCCGCAGTTCCTGGTATTCTATCCATACGGGCGCCGCAAAGATGTACCATGATTTGCGGCAGCATTATTGGTGGAGCAGGATGAAGAAGGATATTGTGGTATATGTAGCTCGGTGCTTGAATTATCAGTAGGTAAAATATGAGCATTAGAGACCTGGTGGATTGATGCAGCAGATTGAGATTCCTGAGTGAAAGTGGGAGCATATCACCATGGATTTCGTTGTTGGACTCCCACGGACTCAGAGGAAGTTCGATGCAGTATGGGTCATTGTAGATAGGCTGACCAAGTCAGCGCATTTCATTCCTGTGGCAGTTTCGTATTCTTCGGAGAGATTGGCAGACTCCTACATTAGGGAGATTGTTCACCTTCATGGTGTGCCTGTGTCTATTATTTCTGACCAAGGTACGCAGTTTACCTTGCATTGTTGGAGGGAAATTCAGCATGAGTTGGGCACAAGGGTTGAGTTGAGCACAACATTTCATCCTCAGACGAAAAGATAGTCTGAGCATACTATTTAGATTTTGGAGGATATGCTACGAGGCTGTGTCATTGACTTTGGAGGCTATTGGGATCAGTTCTTGCCATTAGCTGAGTTTGCCTACAACAATAGCTATCAGTCGAGCATTCAGATGGCTCCTTATGAGGCATTATATGGTAGGCGGTGTCGGTCGCCGGTTGGGTGGTTTGAGCCGGGATGGGCTCGATTGTTGGGTACAGAGTTAGTGCAGGATGCCTTGGATAAGGTTAAGATCATTCAGGATAGACTTCGTACAACTCAGTACATGCAGAAGAGTTATGCCGACCACAAAGTTTGTGATTTGGCATTCATGGTTGGGGAGCAGGTATTTCTTCGGGTATCGCCCATAAAGGGCGTGATGAGATTTGGGAGGAAGGGTAAGCTAAGCCCTAGATTCATTGGTCCATTTGTGATTCTTGACAGAGTGGGAGAGATGGCCTACAGACTTGCGTTGCCACCAAATTTATCAGCTGTGCATTCGGTGTTTCATGTGTCTATGCTTCGGAAGTACCACGGAGATCCAGCCCATGTGTTAGATTTCAGCAGTGTCCAGTTGGACAAGGATTTGACCTATGAGGAGGAGCCGGTAGCCATATTAGACCGACAGGTTCGTTAGTTGAGATCGAAGAGTTATACTTTAGTTCGTGTCCAGTGGAGAGATCAGCCTCCCGAGGCAGCTACGTGGGAGTCCGAGTCCGATATGCGAAGCCGTTATCTCCATCTTTTCCCTGATTCAGGTACTTTTATATGTCCGTTCGAGGAGGAATGGTTGTATTAGAGGTGGAGAATATGATGACCCAAAAGGTCATCCCTTGTTTTATAAGTCAAAACTGTGTTCCGAGGCCTTAAAAACCTCCTTTTATCCCACCTCATTTTGCGTGCACAGCCCGGGCGTATATCCGAGAAGCTTCTATGTGAAAAATTGAGAAAAATACTAAATTGGCCTTAATATTGAATTTAAGTTGACTTCGGTCAGCATTTTGGGTAAACGGACCCGGACCCGTGTTTTGACGGTCCCGGAGGGTCCGTAGAAAAATATAGGACTTGGGCGTATGCCCGGAATTGAATTTCGAGGTCCCGAGCCCGGTATAGGTTCAATATGATATTTGAGTTGTGTCTGTGGAATTTGGTACGAAACGAAGGTCATTTGACGTGATTTGGACCCGTAGTTGTGAAATTTGATACTTTAGATGTTTTGGAATTTTTCTTTGATTTTAATGCTAAATTTGTTGTTTAAGATGTTAATTTGGCGACTTGATCGCATGAGTAAGTCCGTAGGATATTTTTGAGGTTGTGTATATGTTTGGTTTGGAGCTCCGAGGGCTCGGGGTGTGTTTTGGGGTGTTTAGAGTTGAAGAATCACTGCTGGTGCACCAGTTCATGTGTGCCCGCACCTGCGAGCCTTTGGCCGCAGGTGCGAGACCACAGGTGCAGATCCCCAGCCGCAGTGCGATCCATCCCCAACCAGCCCAATTCTGCAGGTGTGACACAATCTTCGCAGAAGCGGTTCCGCAGGTGCGGATGCACCTCTGTAGGTGCGGCTCTCAGTGGCCTAGCCCATTTCCGCAGGTGCGATTGATTTTCCGCACCTGTGAAAGCGCAGGTGCGACCCAGGTACTGCAGGTGCGAGGGTCTGGTAGTGTGTTTAAGTGAGATGCTTCATCCAATTTCATTTTCATTTCTCCACCAAAATAAGAGACCAAGGGCGATTTTCTCATGAGAGTTTCTTCCCAAATCGTAGGTAAGTGACCCCTAACTAGTTTCCTTCAATTTTCTAATGATTTTCATCAACTTTTATCAAGAATTCTAGAGTTTTAATGGTAGAAAATTGGGTATATGGGTAGAGTTAGGTCTTTTTAAATAATTGGGATTTAGACCTCATTTTGAGGTCGGATTTCGAAACTAATTACATATTCAGGCTCGTGGGTGAATGGGTGATCGGGTTTTGGTCTGAACCTCATGTTTTGACCAAGGGGGCATAGGGTCAATTTTTGACTTTTTGGGAAGAATGATGTAAAACCTATAATTAAGCGTTGGGATGGAATTATTTGACATTTATTGATATTATTGAGTTGAATATGTCTAGATACAAGTGGATTAAAATCAAATTCAATAGGGAAAGCGGTAATCGAGGCTTGAATTTGGTCGTGGAATTTGAGGTAAGTATTTGGCTTAACCTTAGCTTGAGGGAATAGGTGTTGTGTCCTATTTTCCATGTGTAAGTATCATGATCAACATATAGGTGAGGAGACGAGTACCTATAAGTTGGTGTCAAGCATGCCCGTGAGTCGAATATTGTGATCTATGTGATTTTTCGTTAAGTAATACTTGAGTTTAACTTTATGGTTACCCATGTTGGTGGAAATTCCTTGAATTTGAACAGTGTTGAGTATTGGTTTCGGTTGAAGATTTTCATGTGATGTTATGCACTAAGTGAGATTGGATATAGCTATTTTCCCTTGCCGGTATGGTATTAATTCTACTGTTGACTCCCTTGCAGGGATGTTATGGTTTATTTATGTTTATTACGTTTATGTTCTTTGTTGGATTGGCATTATTTGATGTGTTTGGGTGAGAAAGAGTGTAAAAGCACGAAAGGTGATGTCGTGCGTGAGATTTTGAGTGAATGATAATGCACGAAGGGTGATGCCATGCCGATATTGTGATTGTAAAAGCACGAAGGGTGATGTCGTGCTATGATATGAGAGATAATGCATCAAGGATAATGCCGTTCGATGATATTGTGAGGTAAAAGCACAAAGGGTGATGTCGTGCCAAATATATTGATTCCGATGGTGAGGACGAGAGTAAAACCACAAAGGGTGATGTCGTGCACTTGTTTTCGTATTACTATGTCGTTGCTTAAATTGATATCCAAATTGTGCCTTACCTCGTTACTTTTGTTATCTGATATTTCCTCCTCTCAGCATCTTCCCTTTTTCCCTTATGCTTAACTGTCTATTTCTCGTTGCGTTATTTGTTTTCTCCGTATACTATTAAACTACACAGTTTGACTTGGGTTTTCGTGTCCTAGCCTCATCACTACTTCGCTAAGGTTAGGATCGCCACTTACTCAGTACATGGGGTCGGTTGTACTGATGCTACACTCTGCACTTTTGTGCATATCCTGGTGTAGGACCCTACGGACCATAGATCGAGGTTGGTGCCTTCAGTCCAGTGTAGACCCCGAGATAGTCCTGTAGGCGTCCGCAGGCCTTGGCGTCCGTTCCTACTTCTTTTCTTGTATTCTGTTCTAGTTACTTCAGAAACAGATGTACTTTTTCCATTCAGACCGTTATTTTTATTATTCATAGACAGTTCGTGAGTTTGTGACTCCAAAGTTCTGGGATTGATTTTTGTGAAATTCCGTAAAGGCATACATTGAGCTTATAACTTGCTCCATTTTGTACTTATATCTATGTTAGAGTAGTCTTTTCGCATGTTATTTGCTAATAATAAAGGAATAAGATAAATTGAACATTTACGTTGTCTTGCCTAGCGGGTTCAACGTTAGACGCCATCATGGTCTCGGCGGTGAAAAATTCGGGTCGTGACACCTTGTTGCAATAAAGAAACTTTCTCAATTACGTTAGAAAATGGTAAAAATCAGTGCTATATAGGCCATAGACGCTTTCTTCCTCTTGATCATAAATGGATGAATGATAAAGAGTCATTTGATGGCATTAAGGAGCGAAGAGTACCACCAAAAATATTATCTGGTGAAGATATACTTGGTCAAGTGGCTGATTTAAATGGGTTATAACTAACAAAGGATCCAAAAAAAAAGATTAAAATATCACATGAGAGCAGAGGTTATAATTGGAATAAGATGAGTATTTTCTTTGATCTTTCATATTGGAAAACTCTATTATTGCGTCATAATTTAGATTGGATGTACATTGAGAAGAAAATATGTGATAATATTTTTGGGACACTCTTGAATATCAAAGGAAAAACCAAAGACACCATAAAAACTCGGCTGGATTTGCAGGCGATGAATATAAGAAAAGAATTGCATCCCATAAAAAATGGGGATAAATATGACTTACCAACAACATGTTAAACATTATCTTCTGAAGAAAAGCACACGTTTTGTGATTTCTTAAAACATATGAAGATCCCAGATGGATTTTCATCAAATATTTCTCAGTGTGTCGATCTTAAGGATCGTAAAATTTCAGGCTTAAAAAGTCATGATTGCCATATTATTTTAAAATATTTAATCCCACTTGCGATACCTGGAATGCTTTGCAAATATGTGAGTGAACCACTTACTGAGTTGTCTTTATTTTTCAACATTCTTGGAGAGAAATGTTTAAGCATGGAAGAATTAGAATGGATAAATGGCCAAATTCTGAAAACTGAGTTCAAGTTAGAAAATATTTTCCCTCCTACTTTTTTTATGTCATAGAGCACTTGCCAATTCATTTAGCTAATGAAGATAAGATTACTAGACCTACTCAATTTCGTCATATGTATTCAATGGAGCAGTACATATACTTTATGAAATCCTTTATTGGTAATAAAGTTTTCCTAGAAGGTTCTATTGCAGAGGGTTATTTAGCAATTGAATGTTTTACCTTATGTTCAAGGTATTTTCATACATGAAAACAAAATTTAATCGCCTTGAACGGAATTATTATGGTGTTATTGTAAAATGTGGTGGAGGTTTAACAATTTTTTGTGCATATGGAAGAGCTTTTTGAGCAAGCACTTATTTATATTTTAAAGAATTATGATGAAGTCCAACCATTTCTCGAGTAAGTAATGATCTATTCCAATAATTTACTTAGACATTCTCTAACTTTTTCATTTAAAATGATATGTTATTCTTCAACTTTTTGTAGAGATTTTTCAAAAACTCCATCTAATAACTCTCAAGAAACTTCGGATCGGCAATTCATAAGTTGGTTAAAAGAAAAGGTGAGTACTAATAAGAAATTATTGATTTTCAAACCAAGTATGCAAATAGTATTTGTTAAATTATGTACTTGTTCATGATAGGTTGCAGGTCTGCACAAACACGATGATAGTAAGAAAATGGCAGATTTGGTCTCACTGTCACGTGGTCCTACGCCATATGTAACAAGTTTTCATGGCTACATTGTTAATGGATATAGGTTTCATGTGCAAGATTATGATCAAGGCTTATGAACTCAAAATTACGGGGTGGTTATAATTGATGAGACAGATGAAGAGAATAAAAATATTGATTACTATGGAGAACTAACCGAGATTCTTGAGTTACAATTTGTTGGGAACAAAAGAGTAGTTTTGTTTCGATGTAAGTGGTTTGATATATATGACCAAGAAAAGGGAGTTAAAGTAGATGAATATGACCTTGTAAATATTAACCGCCAGTGCTTTCTGAAAACAAATGAGCCTTTTATATTAGCCAACCAAGCATTACAAGTATTTTATGCTGATGATCTATCCAATAATAGGTGGCATGTTGTACAAAAAGTCCAACCTCGTGATTGTTTTGACATTATGCAGAAGGAGGATGGTGATTTAGAGGAGTTAAGAACCAATCTACAAAAGCAGGTATATTCAATCTTGCTTATGAGTAGCTAAGCTAATTTATTCCT
>ML323653.1:0-29117 GCA_005239505.1 Nicotiana paniculata
CTAAGCGTCACAACCAACATACTGACTATTCTCAAGGCATCACAAAGTTCCGAGATATTGCTGTAATTAATTTCTCAACCATGTGGTTACTACTCTTAAAAATTAAAAACTACCTACACCCGGTTCAATTAAAAACCCTTGGAAAAGAACCGCGGTCCAAAGAAAAACCAAGGGGGAATTACTACACTACCTAAAAAAAATCATTTTGGTATTTTCTCTAGACTTACTTTCCGCAAGAGAACTGTCTAGGAGATCCATCGTCAGGAAGAGTCCGCATATTTCTAAAAAAAAATTTTAAGCTAAAACTACTAACAAGGAATCACACTAAACACAAAAAACCACAATAAATATGTACAACACCGCACACTTAAATCATGCAATGTCCTCAGTGCAACACACATAGACAAAATAAGAAATAAAAGTAAGGTGCAAGAAACTCCCTGCTCAAGTAGCGTCGACATCATTTCCATTAGTTTTGCTTTCCATGCTCCTTCGAACAAATGCTTGAATCACTATATGCCTCCACTTTGAACTTATGAATTGAACCCCAAGTTCTTATTCTGCTCTATGATCATGCTCCTGGGGTGGTAGAATGAATCTGCATGGCGCAATAAAACAATGTAGTAATCTGCGCTTTTTGGCCTTTATATGAGATATGTATTCCCGACTTTCTAGCAAGAAGAATTCCAGAATGTAGGCATCTTGTTCTTTATTCCTTGGCTCCTCAGGTGGTTCGGATGACTCTATTTTCATATCATCATCCAAACACAATGTGAAAAAATGGTTGGAGTGTGTACCAACATCCTNCGGGTTCTCTTTTTTCTCTAAGTGTAATGACTCAAACCCGAGAGCCCTTGGCCACACCTCTTTTCCTTCAAGTGCTAACACCCAGTCTGCCAGTTTTTCACCGTTCATATCATCTAGATTCTTCAAAATTCAGTCAAAGGGTCCCCCACAGTCAGGGACGCATCATCTTTTTCCGGGATCACGTTCACAGCATCAATAAGATGGCAGTTGGCGAACTCACTTGGTCGCCTCATAGACTTCTGCACGTTGAACGTGATTTCTTCATCATTGAGCCTCATCTTCAGTTCACCAGTCTCACAATCGATAAAGGCTCCGCCTGTGGCCAAGAATGGCCTTCCCAATATTATGGAAATTTCATCATCCACTTTACAATCTAGTATCACAAAATCAGTAGGGAACACACTTCCCCACTTGTACCGATACATCGTCCAGAATGGCTGACGGTCTCTTTACCGTCTTGTCAGCTAGCTGCAATAACATTGAAGTTGGCCTGGCTCTACCAATCCCCAGTCTTTTATATATGGCCAGCGACATCAGATTAATGCTGGCCCCCAAGTCACATAGAGCTTTGGCGAAAGCTAAGTTGCAAATGGTACAAGGAATTGTAAAACTCCCTGGGTCATATAACTTTTCAGCAATAGGACACGTCACCACCACACTACAAGTCTGAGTAAGGGTAACAGTATCCAGATCTTGGAAGTCAAATTTTCTGGACATCATGTCCTTCATCATTTTAGCATAGCCAGGCATTTCCTTCAACACATCAATCAATGGGATATTTACCTGTATTTGCTTTAGCATGTCCAAGAACTTTTTGTACTGTTCATCCTTTTGGTATTTGGCCAACCTCTGATGGAATGGAGCTGGTGGTCTCTTTTTCCCAGTGATTTGGGACTTTTCTTTCTCAGCCACCACCTCAACTACCGGCTCCTGGGCTATCTCCACTTCTTTTTCAGTCTCACTCTGTGCACTGGGTTCTCCTTCAGTAGGTTGCACTGTTACCTCGGTCAAGTTTGTTCAATCATCAAGTTTAATCGACATGGGTACCAGTTTCTCGGCCTGCCTGCTTTCACGAGCTCTCTCCAGTTCCAAGTCTAAGTCCCTGCCATTGCAGAGAGTCACTGCCATCAGTTGTCTTGGGCCCTGGTCCATAGGATTTACCTGAGTATCTGCAGGTAAAGTCCCACGAGGACGATTGCTCACTGCCATAGATATCTAGCCCAACTGTACTTGCATATTTTTATTAGCTGCATCATGTACATCTACTCTCTCACTGATTTTGGCATTTGACCCAATAACCTGCTACATTATAGCTTCTAACCTGGAAAACCTATCTTCTTGCCTTCCCCCCTGTTGATGCTGAGGAGGGTAGTATGCTTGTTGTTGATTCTGATGGTTATAGTATGCTGGTTGTTGATTCTGATGCTGAGGAGGGTAGTATGCTTGTTGTTGATTCTGATGGTTATAGTATGCTGGTTGTTGATTCTGATGCTGAGGAGGGTAGTATGCATTATAGCTTCTAACCGGGAGTGATGTTGTTCAAACAACTACCTAAATATGCACTCTCTCTCAAGTAGATACATAATAAATAGGAACAGCTAATTGGGGGCCCTTCAATCAGGTTTAATCAACCAACCAAAGCTATATTAATATCACAATAAGTTCATCCCCCAACGGGTTCCACCAAAACCCTAGATTAAGGAAATTATCTACTCATGCTCATAATAATCAAATCCAAAATAACTTGCATAAATAAATTATAGAGTAATGAATAAAGGATGTAAAAATCAATATTTTGCTTTGCTGAGTAGTATTCCACAAGCTTCTCTTGTATCTAATGGCATCCCCCTTCAAAGTTGTGTTTTTGGGTCTATTTATATGTTTGGGACAAAACCCTAAACGTGTAGGAGACTTCTAGTCAAACCGGGAAACACTTAAGATCTTCAAAACTCGGACTGGGCCGGACCAGGGACCAGGCGTTACAGTCCAAACGCCTGGCTAACGCCTGGCCAGGCCTGGCTTTAGGGCCCAAACGCCTGGCTAGGCCAGGCTTTACAGCCCAAACGCCCCCAAACGCCTGGCATGGCCAGGCTTTACAGCCCAAAAGCCTGGCTATAGCCAGGCTCACTCCTTTTTGACTCTTGAGCGTATTTTTGACGTTTATGCCTCCATTTAGCTAGGCTTCCATCTCCAATTCACCTACACATGAAATAGACTTCATTATGCTCAAACGAGGTGTATTTTTACCATTAACGCACATAAAATGTAAGGCACATAATGCGTTAAACCATGAATTCTAGCCACACATCAAGGATCGTTAAACAAAACATAATCAACTTCTAATTGTTCAAAGAAAATTAAAAGTTTCTGGGACCAACAGTTATAATTTTTTCCATCTAAAGTCTCAAGCTTTGAGAGAATAAGAAGTGTTTTATTCAAAGTGGTGACCATTAGTCAATATTATATGCGAAGTCGCTTTTAAATTGTAAGAAAATTGAGTAGATAATATTGACTAAGAACAAGAAGGAAAGAAGAACAACTTATCAAAAATACTGTGTCGTGGCAAGCCACTGCCTTGAAAGAGATTTCGGCCCGACTGGGTACAAATCGTTAAGGACGGTCGCTCCCCAAGGTTCCACAACACCTCCAAACACGTGCACTCGTGAAAATATTGTAGGAAGAAACTAATGATTAGCAAGACGAATTCTTGGTTAAGAATTGAGTGAATATGATGGCTAATCCACAACCTATTTATAGACAATTAGGGAGGTTTCATGTATGACAAGTGTGGAGAGTCTTTTGACACTTGTCCAAATATATTAGTCCACTTGGCTCCAATATTAACAAGTGTACCTTGTCTTCCATGCATGAAGACACATGGTAGATTTGGATAGCCACTTGTCAAAGCCCTTCAACACTTGGCTTTAAGGCTTCATGCAAGAAGCCACTTGGAAATAGAAAGGACACTTATAATATAAAAAGACATGTGGCTATTGGGATTTTCAAAAAGAAATTTTTGACTTTGCATTATAAATAATACCAACATACAGCCCCCGACTCTATCGAGAAGGACTGATCAAGCTCGCTCGCCGGGCCAATAAAGCCCCATTCTCCAGCATAGATGAATCTCGGGACCGAGGCTAGATGGGCCGCGCCCGAATAAGGACTTCGAACCTGATCCCTACTGAAGACATGCCATTTCCTGAGAAATGGAACATGAATCGTGAGTACTTCACCTTGAATGTTTAATTTTGTTGTTTTACTTCTTATCTTCTTTCCTCATCTATGTTTTTAGTGTTGCAGCTGTGGCCCAGATGTTGGATCCAATTCCGAAACTCAAGCAATGGCTCGAGGGCCTGGTGTTACAGAGACCATAATCCGAGCGTGCTTGGATGGAGTTATCAAAGGTTCGATGGGAGGCCCGTAATCATGGTAAGTTTCTCTCTTAGAAAGATTATCGTTCGGGCTTCTTCTTGAGCTTACTCATCTTTTTTTTCCTTTGCAGGCCTTGGGAAAAATGCTGCAATGAGGCCCCCATCTGGTGACGAAGAATTCCTTCCCCAACCACCTCCAAAGCAGGCCAAAGAGAAAAAGAGAAAAAGGGCTCCGAGTTCCCCGGCCTTGAAAAAGAAGAGACCGGCGAGGAGGTCTCTCAAGCCCAAGGGGGACACCGATTCTATGAATTCGGACTCAATCTGCCGATTAAGGGATGAGTCCGAAGAAGAATAGGAAGATAATTCCAAACTGGTGGCCCGTGTGCGGGTCGATGTCACCATACACGAAGTTATCGAACCGGGGGCGCTGAAGTTGAAATATCCCGACATCAGGAGATTGGTGAGAGAGCTGTAGCTGAAGCTTCCGAGACAGAAAGGGTCGAGCCCATTCTTCCCCAATCTAGAGGGTGGGTCGAGAGAGAGGCCATGGGCGATGGTTCTCGAGTTGCGCAAAGTGACCAAATAGACAAACTTGGAGCGGTCGACATCAACGGGTCTCCTCAGATTTTGGATGCCATGATCCGTGAGGCCGGTATGTTGAGTCCTCAGGAGTGACCAATATCCACGACTTCTTGGATGGGGTCGAGTCCACTGCTTTGGAAGACTTAACCGGGCTTGGTGACCTACCGGTAACAAGGAAGGATATGTCGTCTGGTGCCACCGAGTCTTCATCAGGCCCAAGACTGGTGGATCGATTCCTGGCCCCAAGTATTAATCCTGACCGAAGATGGTTAATAGCTTTTTCTATCCCGGAGGACGCTCGGGTTTTCTCTGCCCTTGTGGAGGTCACTAGTTACCTTCGACATTTGGTAACCGACGAATATCAGGCAGTGATGGACGAGGGGGAAACCCGCTGCCTATTCAATGAAGCCCAACAAGAATTAAATCGGGTAAATTCACGTGTCTTTTCTTTCTCATATATTCCAGCTTTTAAATTTGTAAATAACCACAACATCTTTCCTTATCCTTGCAGGCTTCGGTGTTGTATCACGAGGCTCTCCTCCGATATCGGGAGGAATTAACTCATCATGAAGTCGAGGTCCGGGACCTCACTGAGAAAAGTGACACCTACAAGCTTCTCAGTGAGAAGCTTCAAGCCAATTTAGTAATGGCCCGGGACGATCATGCCGAGAAGGACGAGCAGGTATTTCGAGTGCTTCACAATAGTGAAGATGAATTGGAGATAGTAACTAACAATCTGATCTTGCAGGTCCGGCGGTGGCTCGAACAGATTGGACGGCTCCAGAAGCAGGTAGATGCGATACAAGCCGTGGCTAAAGAATTCAAAAAATAACATGGACATCTTAGCCTTGAAAAATTAAACCGTCCAAGCACAACTGGAGTCGGACGAGGCCCAACTCTAAGCTGCAAAAGAGAAGGCCTTGGTGCAGGTCGAGAAAATCAAGGAGCTTCAATCTCAGTTGGACTTGGCTATTATGATAAGGCAAACTTGGCCAATAAACTCGAAGTTGCCAGATATGAGGTGGTCGTGGCCAACATCAAAGATGATTCTAAAGTGGCCCAGTTTAAGGTCGATATCGAGGCTATCCAGGAGAAGGTCAAAAGCATGGTGGATCATGCAAAATGGAAAGCTCGAAGGGAAGCCCTCGAGGGAGTTCATGCTCAGGGCTTCGATATTATGGTCAAAATCGAGAATGCCAAATCAGAGGAAGCCCGAAATCGAGAATGCCAAAGCAGAGGAAGCCCGAAATCGAGAATGCCAAAGCAGAGGAAGCCCGAAATCGAGAACGCCAAAGCAGTAGAAGCCAGGGCCCGGAAGCTGGCCTTCCCTGAGGAAGACTCTGAGAGCTTAAATGAATCCGAAGACAGGGAAGATTCCGAGGATGGAGATGCAACCTCCGATGAAGACCAAGCCACTTAGGCCTTTATATTTTTTGCTTTTCTTTTGCATTTTTTCTTAGGCCGTTTTGGCCGTTGTAAATTTTTGTATTAGGCTGGTCTGGCCTTTGTAAAAAACTATTGTATATATATAAGGCTTTTCTTCCCCTTTCGGCTCTCAAATCCTTCCTTCGCTTTATTATTTGTATTCACAAAGTTTGAAATGCCTTAGCATGAAACAATAAGGTTGTCTTCGAGGGTTCGAACAAACCTTGTCTTTGTTGCCTTTCTGGGTTAAGGCGTTGTTTGGGTTCGATGTTACCAAAGTTTTTTCTCGAAAATATCTTAAGTTTATGACTTTGCTGAAGGTAGACTTTAGAACCGATTGTGAAAGAAAAAATTCTTTTTTCGAAGGCCTATTTATGTTACGGATTTCGGACGTCTCAGAGCTGTGTTAAATTGGCCGTAGCCTTTTAGTTCGGGAACTGCACATTGGGCTTGTTTTCCCTTTTTATCCGGGTTTTCCCGAGATCATAATCCCCGAGTGAGATGGTCGTGGCCTCTAGAAATCGGGGATTTTCCTAATAGGTTTTTTTCCCTTAGGCCCGATGACTTGGGCTATTTGAATTGGACGAAAGTCCCCGAATGAGGGAGTGGTTGTTCCTATCCCGGTTAAGTATTGCCCTTGGGCTCGTTATTTTCGGAAATACGAAACTCTTTAAGGGATGTAAAGAGGAAAAAATTTTAAAACATAAGATGATTGCAAAGAAAGTACTTCTATTTTTTCTTGATCAAAACAATCATACATGCATACATGTTTTATGCCAGGGCTCGAGCAATCTACGTGGGCACGATTCTTTTTGACCATTTGGCCCTTATAAAAGATCCTATCTATCGAGACCCTCCCTTTATGAAGTAGTTTCATCACTATAGTTGATATTCGAAGATAACACATATCCAAGGGTAGCCCCCACAGTATTCGAGGTTGATTGCAAAGGTACCTCGGATATTATCGAATTGATCTCCGGTGCCGATTCGTAATCGGGCTTGATTCTAAGTTAGCACGATTCATTGTTTCCTCGTTAAAAACCTCGCCGAAAAACCTATTTGGGACAAAAATGGTCTAAGGTAAAAAGAGTGCAACAAATGCTTTCAGACCTAAAGACTTCGTGGCGTTCGCTGAAAAATCCATTGTCGTTTCTTGTTGACCACTTGCAAGTGTTAGTCCGAAATAAAAAGGGAATGGAGCGGGGTCGTACCTTAGCAGTAATACCGTTTTAGGTAATATATGTTCCAATTGCTCGGTAGTTGTTCTCGATTCATCTTTCCGAGCTTGTAGGACCTTTTTCTGGTGACCTCGAGAATCTGGTACGGTTCTTCCCAATTTTGGACCAAATTTCCCTTCATTCGGATTTCGGGTGTTGAGGGTGACTTTCCTTAGAACTAAGACCCTGAAGTTAAAATATCAAATATTGGCTCTTCGACTGTAGTATCTCTCGATCCGTTGTTTTTGGATGGCCAATCAGAAGAGGGCGGCTTCACGCCTTTCATCCAATAGTTCTAGGATCGTATTCATGGCCTCGACATTTGATTCCTTAGTTGCATATCGGAACCTGATACTCGGCTCTCCGACTTCGACCGGTATTAGAGCTTCGGCTCCATGAACTAACAAGAATGGGGTAGCCTTGGTACTGGATTTTGAGGTTGTGCGGTATGCCCAAAGAACTTCGGGTAGAATTTCCTTCCACTTTCCTTTGGCGTCGGTTAGCCTCTTCTTAAGATTTTGGATGATGGTTTTGTTGGCCGATTCGGCTTGCCCATTCCCGCTAGGATGGTAAGGTGTTGATAGGATTCTTTTGATCTTGTGATCCTCGAGAAATTTGGTTACTTTGCTGCCGATGAACTGTTTTCCGTTATCAGACATAATTTTGGATGACATACGGAATTGACATATGATGTGATCCCCAATGAAGTCTATGAATTCCTTCTCCCTAACTTTCTTGAAGACATGTGCTTCAACGCACTTAGAAAAATAATCAGCCATAAATAAAATAAATTGAGCTTTACCTGGTGCCATGGAAGAGGGCTGACGATGTCCTTTTCCCACTTCATGAATGGCCAAGGTGACAAGACTGAATGGAGTAGTTCCCCGGGTTGGTGAATTATCGGTGCATGTCTTTGGCATTTATCGCATTTTCAAACAAACTCTTTCGCATATTTTTCCATGTCGATCCAGTAATAGCCGGCTTTGATTATATTTTGGATCAATGATTCGACATCAGAATGATTTTTTCAAGTGACCTCATGAACTTCCCTCAGAACATATTCGGTATCTCCCGGTCCCAGACATATTGCTAATGGACCATAGAACATTCTACTGAACAAAGTTTCATCTTCGGACAAGGTGAATCATGCTTCCTTCGTGCGTAGGGCCCTTGATTCTTTTGAATCTGAGGGAATCTTTCCGGTTTTCAAATACTCTATGTATTTATTTCTCCAATCCCAGGTCAAGCTTGTGGAGTATATCTCAGCATGGACTTCTTCGACTACTGACCTCACGAGTTGCACGACGGCCCCTGAATTGAGCTTGTTGTCCTCGACCGATGACCCTAAGTTTGCGAGGGCATCGGTCTCACTATTCTAATCTTGAGGGACATGTTTCAAATTCCACTCCTCAAATCGGTGCAAAGTTACTTGCAACTTATCTAGGTATCTTTGTATTCGTTCTTCCCTAACTTCAAAGGTTCCGTTAACCTGATTCCCCACAAGGAGAGAGTCGCATTTGGCTTCGATTACCTTTGATCCCAAGGCTTTGGCTAGTTCGAGACCTGCAAGCATAGCCTCATATTCGGCCTCGTTGTTAGTCAATATCATAGTTCTAATAGATTGTCTAACCATGCTTCCCGTGGGTGGTTTTAGTACGATGCCGAGTCTGGACCCTTTTGTGTTCGAAGCACCGTCTGTAAACAGGGTCCAGATTCCCGAATACGTACCCCAGTTTACCAATAGTTCTCTTTCAACCTCGGTTACTAGGGCCGGCGTGAAGTCAACAACGAAGTCTGCCAAAATTTGAGACTTAATGGTTGTTCGGGGTCGATATTTGATATCATACCGACTGATTTCTACGGCCCACTTGGCCAACCATTTTAAAGCTCGGGCTTATGCATAATATTTCAAAGTGGATAAGTCGTTACAACACATATAGGGTGACATTGGAAGTATAGTTTTAGTTTTCTAGAGGCGCTTATTAAAGCGAGCGCCAATTTTTCTAGGTGGGAATACCTAGTTTCGGCCTCACTTAAGGTCCGACTAACATAATAAATAGTAAATTGCATACCTTGTTCTTCCTGGACTAGGACTCCACTTACCGCTATCTCTGATACTGCCAAATATAAGTATAGTTGTTTGTCTACCTTCGGCGTGTGAAGCATCGGCGGGCTCGATAAGTACCTTTTAAGCTCTTCCAAGGCATGTTGTCATTCTCGAGTCCACGTGAAGTTATTCTTATTCTTCAGCAACGAGAAAAATCGGTGGCTCTTATCGGAGGACCTCAAGATGAATTGTCCCAGGGCGGCTATGCGCCCGGTTAACCTCTGCACGAACTTTATGTTGTCTACTATCGTGATGTCCTCAATAGCTTTGATCATTTCAGGGTTGATCTCGATTCCTCGGTTTGATACCATGAATCCGAGAAATTTTCCTGACCCGACCCCCAACGCGCAGTTTTCCGGGTTCAACTTCATGTTGTATTTCCTCAATATACTGAAGGTTTCATGCAAATGCTTCAAATGGTCCTCTGCTCGCAGGGAATTAACTAAAATGTAAACTTAAATATATTTCCCTATTTGTTCTTCGAACATCTGGTTTACTAGGAGTTGATAAGCGGCACCAGCATTTTTTTATTCCAAATAACATTACATTATAGCAGTAGGTATCATATTTAGTGATGAACGAGGTCTTTTCCTGATCATCCGGGTTCATTTGTATTTGGATATACCCGGAATAAGCGTCGAGAAAACTGAGGATCTCGTGGTCGGCTGTGGCATCGATCATGCGATCGATATTAGGCAAAGCAAAAGAATCCTTGGGGCATGCTTTATTTAAATCCTTGTAATCTACACACATCCTAAGTGTGTTCCCTTTCTTAGGGACTACTACTACGTTTGCTAACCACTCGGGGTATTTGACTTTCCGAATGGATCCTATTTTAAAAAGCTTGGTTACCTCGTCTTTTATGAAGGCATGCTTGATCTCGGACTGGAGTCTTTTTTTCTACATCACCAGATGGAACTTCGGGTCCAAGCTTAATTTATGGGTGGTGATTTTCGGTGGGATCCATGTCATATCGAGATAGCACCAAGCAAAACAATCCATGTTAGCTATAAGAAATTGGATAAGTTTTTTCCTGAGCTCGGGGGTTAACCTCGTGCCTAGGTATACCTTTCGTTGGGGAAGATGTTTGATTAATATGACTTACTCCAGATCTTTGACCATCTATTTGGTGGAGTCGGTGTCATCGGGGACTATGAAGGATCGAGGGACCCCATAATCATCATCTTCGTCAGTCCCCTACTTCTCCGGTTAGGTCTAGGGCGGCGTCTGTGATTGCTATTTGGCACCCTGTTTTCCCTTCAAATTTTACCCCTTCGTCAATGAGAGCACCGATATCGGAATTACTTCGTCAACGACAAACATTTCCTTTGCGGTGGTTTGCTCCTCGTAGACTATTTTGATTCACTCAGGTGTCGGGAATTTTAGAACCTGGTGAAGGGTTGAGGGAACTGCCCTCATGTTGTGGATCCATGGCCTCCCGAACAGGGCATTACACCTCATGTAGCCCTCGATCACATGGAACTTCATCTCCTGGATGGTCCCGGCCACGTTCACTTGTAAAGTTATCTCGCCCTTAGTGTTTTCACATGCCATGTTGAATCCGTTTAGCACTCTTGTCGCGCGCACAACTTGATCCTGTAGGCCGAGTTGTTCTACGACCCTCGATCGAATGATGTTGGCAGAACTACCTGGATCAATTAAAACACGTTTAACTTGAGTCTTATTCATGAGTACATATATTACCAGTGCGTCGTTATGGGGATACATGATCCCTTCTGCATCCTCGTCGTTGAAGGACAAGGTTCCTTCTGGTATGTAATCCCGTGTTCGCTTCTCCCTTGTGATCGACACCTTGGTGCATTTTAACACTGGCCCTTGGGGAATATCAACCCCTCCGACAATCATGTGAATGACATGTTGCGGTTCTTCTTGCTCGTTCTGTCTGTTGGAATCTGTGTTCCTGAAATAATTCTTGGCTCGATGACTTAGAAATTCTCGAATATGTCCGTCGTTGAATAACCGGGCTACTTCCTCTCTTAACTGTCTGCAATCTTCCATTCTGTGGCCATGGGTGCCATGATACTTGCACATTTGTTTGGGATTTATCTGGCCTGGATCGGTCTGTAGAGGTCAACGCCATTTAGTATCCTTAATGTGTCCGATAGCCGACACGATGGCGGATGCATCAACATTGAAGTTATATTATGACAATCGTGGTGCTTCTTTAGGTCTGGCATGCCTGTTGAAACCATTCTTGCTCATGAGCCCTCGAAAGCTCTAGCCCCGATCTATTTTCTTTTCACCTCATACAAGGTTGCACCAAGGTCTGTTGCCCTTACGATCTCCATTATATGGCTGGTATTGATCCCTGTTCAACCTTGGTTCTCGATAAATGTCCCTTTTGACTCTGTCGACGGGCCTGATAGGATAAACGGACCCGGATAGAGCCCCCAGTTGGTCATCTTCGACTCTAATCTTCGATTGACACTGATTATGCACATCGGCCCAGGTAACAGCCGAATATGCAATCAAGTTCTGCTTCAACTGCTGTGAAGCCACTGAGATTCGTACATTTAGTCCTTGAGTGAAAGCTTGAACGACCAAATCCTAGGCGACCGGTGGTAGATCCATTCGTTCCATTTGGAATTGAGACACAAACTCTCTGAGCATCTCGTTATCTTTCTGCTTTACCTTGAAGAGGTCCGACTTCCTAGTCTCGACCTTTATGGCTCTGGTGTGTGATTTTACAAAGTAATCTGCAAGCATGGAAAAAAAAATCAAAAGAGTTAGGTGGTAAATTATGGTACCATATCATCGCTCCCCTTGACAGTGTCTCCCTGAATTTCTTTATTAACACGGATTCGATCGCATCGTCCTCCAGATAAGTCCCTTTAATTTCACATGTGTAAGAGGTGACATGCCCCCATTATACTTAGGAATCTCGGGCATGCAGAACTTCTTGGGGATCGGTACAGGATCCGCGCTCGGGGGAAAAGGCTTTTGTACAAACTTTTTGGAATCCAAAACCTTCAATATTGGTGGTGCCCCCGGGATTTGATCAACCCTGGAATTATAGGTCTCCACCTTCTTGTCGTTTTCTTCAATCTTGTTTTCCCCCGATTCAACTCGCTTCGTTAGTTCTTCAAGCATCTTCATGATCGCTGGATCGGTCCCTGATTCATTTTCGTTTGAGTTCCTTGACGCCGGTTCGACCCTGTGAACAACTTCTTGGGACAGTTCGGGGTCGATCCTGCTTGGTGCATGGTTCTGGTTTCGGAGTTGTGCTATTGCGGCTTGTTGAGCCTGCAACATCTCGAAGATCACCCAAAGGCTGGTTCCACCTTCTTCGCTGCCACGTGTGCTCTGAGCGGCCGATCAAACATACCTGCGGATGCTACTCTCGGGATCGACATCCAAATTTTCATTAATGGCTACATGGGAGCTGACATCAATTGGATCTACAACTGGAACTCCATCGAGTTCAACTAGAGGTACGTCGTTCCCTGGTTCTATGTTTTCATTTTCATCATGATTGTTGCGATCAAACACACCCACTCAAGTATACGTGGTCGTCAAGTAATAAATTAGTGAGTAGAGTATCGTCCCACGAAGACTTATGATTAACTTTTGACAGATTCAACTCAATTAACTTTTGACAGATTCAACTCAATTAACTTATCGATTCAAGAGATTTATCACAAAAGATATAATTAACTAAGTTACTACCTAAAATACCAATTAATGAATTAACTAGGAAATCAACCAACACAAATAGTAATTTCGACTAACAATCAATAGGAGAGGATATTCCAGGGTCACAGGTTAGCTAACAATCGTGTTATATTCTTGGCTTAAAATGACTAAGTGATTTATCTAGATTGTTGATTGACAGGGTTGATATTACTCATAAGAATCTTTGGAGTTCTTATTCGCCTATTCAAGTTAACTTAATGCCTATATCTCTATGGAATCAAGATTAACAAGAATGCATTCACAATTCCTGTATTTCAACCAAGCAAGGCAAATAGGTATATGTCTATCCTAATTGTGAATTTGTTCCCCGATGCCCGGGTTCAAGAACCTGCTCTATTTAATTCTATCTGCAATCTAAAATTCCCACTTTCGAGTTCAACTCTAGATTCGTAGATAGTATTTCACTGTTAGCTACTCAGTAAAATAATTAAGAACAGAATAAAATAAACAACCCAATATGATCAAATCAACTTCATCAAATTAATCTTCAAATATAACAGTTATGTTTCACCCATGACCCTAGAATAAAAGGGTTCTTAGCCACACATGTTCATACAATCATCAAAGTAATGTTTTCAAACATAAAATTAATGAGTACTAGAAAAGATATGGAAGAATTGATCAAATCCGTGCTCCCAAGTGTGTTGCTCTTTTGTTTTTCTCCAAAAATCACGTTCTCCTACTCAAAATTGAGTTTTGACTTGCTTTTATACGTGTTGGGTAGGTCTAGGGTCCAATTAACTGAGTCCGGGTCAAATTAGGAAAAATTCACGTCATCGGCGCCCTAGGTAGCGCCAGGCGCTCACCAGGGCGCTGCTTGGAAATTGTCTACTGCCTCCAGCGCCACAGGTGGCACCCAAAATTGCCATTTTCCCGATTTTATGCGTTTTCGCTCTAATTTTGTGCGTTTCGTCCCCAATTGCTCCCAAATCATTCCTACACATAAAAACATCACAAATCAATATAAATCATCACAATTAACATCTAAAACTCACGAAACAAAAGTAAAATATGAGGCGATATACATGAAAGTATATATACTTTAAGCTAAACATCAATGACCATCGAAGTCATTGTCCACGTGTACGGGTGCTGCCTGAGTGTTCGACATGTTGATCCTGGAATCAAAGATACTCACAAGAACAAGTGTAAAATGGTGTGTGTTACAAAGGTTAGTACCAGGCAATCACTATTATCCTTAGCCCCGCGGTGGGCGCCAAAATTTTTACCCTAAAAACGGATAACACAATTGAATTTATACGCGGTTTTAAGGATATGTGATATAATTTGATCGGTCGCTAAGTCACGAGCTCGGCAATCTAACATTGCAACATGGTTCAATATAACACGAGATTTAACCTTGACCTATCATGTTCCAGAATTGATTCATCGGAGGGCAAACCCGATTTTAACGATATACACGGTCAGTTAGATACTACTAAATAATAAGAACAAACAAAAAAGGGCATAAAATGACAAAGGATTGTAAATGCAGTTTCTTGAAAAGCCAAAGTGAAGTAATATGATGCCAACATGCTACGTTTTTTCTAGAGTTTAAATTTTATCAATTTAAAATAAATTATCCACGTCGTCAGATTACTTAACAAATAATTATTAAAAGTTTTATTTAATAACATTAATTAATAACTTACAACAATTAATTAATGACTTATTATAACAAGTTATTGTTATGTACAAGTCAGACCTCTATATAACAACATTTATATATAACAATATTTAGCTATAAGAGTCAAGTTTTTTTGGAATCAATTTTCATATCATATTATAATATATGTTCTCTATAATAACACTTCGCTAACATTTAAAAATATTCGAAACAAACGAGATTGTTACATAGAGGTTTGACTGTATTCAGATTCTTGCCAAATCTTCAAAAAGCTAATCAATTAATGCATTTTCTTCTTGGATTCAATTAGATATTGGACCGCTATTAAAAAATGTGATGCAGCGGATGAGGTTGCTCTTTTCTTAATCAGAGATTGCAGGTTCGAGTCTTGAGTATAGAAAGGTTTTTGGTAAGGAGCGCTTCCCCCGAATGAGACCCTATACGGCGCGAATGTAATTCTCAGTGCATAAAGTACCCGATATTTATACAGGATTTGAGAAAAGACTCTAAATAGTATAATGTAAGTAATTTATTTTAATATAAATATTAATTATTATTTTTACGGTTCGAACCCGTAACTTATAGTCTATAAGTGACGAGAGAATAACTTTACCGTCAACGTTAGGTTCCCTTTTTATCGTAAATTGAAATATATAATTTTGGGAAACTTGAGAAACAAAAATGGCTAAGATAAGGTAGATTCAGAAATATTTATGTACCAGATATAGAAAATGGCATAGAAGAGTACGCATACCAAGATGGAAGTATTAAATAAATAAATAATTGCCCATTCTGACTCTGTATAGTGGAATACCGATTTTTCTTGTGAGACGTGCAACCTAATCCGTTTCTGCTCTTCTAGATATGGCCATACTTCTCTTTAATTCTTATCCTATACGAGTAAAGTAAGGTCCTATCTATTCTCATAATAACCAAAATAATTAGGGGTGGTTAGGTCTGCAAATAAGCTAGGTTGGGATTATATTTTTAGTGAATGTTTGGTTCTTTGAATTAACAATGAAGGGTCTGCACCCAGGGGCTTTTTTATAGCTCTTTAAGGAAGTGAGATGAATAATCGACTTTGTTGCCTACTTGATTACTTTCATCTCCCGATATTAAAAAAAAGTGTTCTATCTCATTTTTTTAAGTGCAAAGATACCGTCAGGTTGTAGTGATTGAAGTAGAGTCAAACAACGATAGACAAAGTGAGTCAAATAACGCTGGTGCGAACCATGTTGGATGACGGGTGAGGATGAGAAAGAAGTCCTGCTCTACTGCCTTGTGTTAAGCAAAGTGAGTTTACTTCGTTTCAGGCCATAAAATATACAATGTAATATAAATATGTGATTGATTTTATAATAGACAAATTTGCATAGATTTTCAATTTTAACCTTGATCATTGCATACGGTCAAAGTCGAGCTCGACTACGACTTAGTAGATTAGACTTAGAACGTGGCAACCAAGGACTGAAGATCGACCTCGAAGTCCCACCAAGCTAGAACCCGAGGTCGGAATGCCTACTTTCGAGGACATTGAGTCCGGTGTCGGTTTAGCCTCGAACGAGCTCAGAGAAACATTGTCGAGATAACTAACAGAAGACCGAAATACCTGTGACAGATCGGATATTACGGTGGGAATCTCGGCACGTATCAGTAAGGATAATAGTCGTTATTTGATACAAATCTCCATAAGACACACTACTTTACACTTTCTCTTTGAAGTGTCTCTGATTTCAGGTTAAAACACAAAAGGTCAAACGACTCTCAATCAACACCCCTACATGTTGACGACGAGTCCGATCACCACGGTGAATATAACAACATAGCGCCCGATTACGAGGTACCGCCCGCTGATCCCATCGAAATTCCGATCGCAGAGCCAATTGACACTAATTCGTATGTGGCTATCGACACAAACCTGCCTACCGACACCGAAAATAGCATCCATGGTGGAGCTCAATCAGCGGCTCAAAGCACACAAAACGTTGGTGGAGATGGGATCAGTTTAAGGGTGATCTTCGAAATGTTGCAAGCTCAACAGGCGTCGATAGCCCAGTTGCAAAACCAAGGCCGCGCACCAAGCAGAGTTGATCCCGATCCACCCCGAGAAATCACCCGCAGGGACGAACCAGTTGCAGAAAGATCGAATGAGAGAGAATCAGGGACTAACGCCGAGATCATAAAAATACTCGAGGAACTGACAAAACGAGTGGCGTCAGGGGAAAAGAAAATTGAATCTAATGACAAAAAAGTGGAAAACTACAACTTCAGAGTAGACCAAATCCTAGGAGCACCACCGATATTGAAAGGCTTGGATTCCAAAAAGTTCGTGCAAAAACCTTTTCCTCCCAACGCGGCTCCGAAGTCGATCCTTAAGAAATTTCGTATGCCGAGATACCTAAGTATAATGGAACCACCGACCCAAATGAGCATGTAACCACTTATGCCATCAAAGGAAACGGCTTGGAGGACAATGAGATCGAGTCTGTCCTGCTGAAAAAGATCGGAGAGACCCTGTAAAAGGGAGCTATGATATGGTATCACAACTTAGCTCCTAATTCTATTGGCTCATTTGCTATGCTTGCAAATTCTTTCGTGAAAGCACACGCTGGTAAGGGTGCCATGTGGACTGGTTAAGCCCGGTCAGGCCCGTGAGCCCAAATGGGTAGTGGGCCTAAACGGGCCTAACCGTTTAGGACCAGGACCGAGTGGGGTGGGCTTCTAGGTGGGCCGGTCCCTTGATATAGGCCCGTGAGATCGGGGCCTTTTGGGCCCGGGACCGGCTGGTATGTGGGCCGGTTCGACCGGTCCTAAACGGTCCTAATGTTTAACCAAAGAATTGGATTCTTAGTCAAAGCTATTTTAAGAAGTACTCGGGCTACTGATAACCGATGAGATTAGCTAATAATAGGATTTAGACTTGTAAATAAGAAAGAAACAAGATAGCATAAAAGTAAGTATATTTCGGTAGTGGTTTGAACGTGTCCATACAAGTGAGATTTTACTCCTTTTTATAGGGAATTTCTTAATATAACGTCTACTCTCCTTAATGATTGAGCATTAATGAATATTTATATCATTAATGTAACGTTACAATAGGTAATCGTAACTGGTGCATGAAGATTCTGTAACGTTTAGCTCATTGATTGAAGATCAATAAATCTGCCCCTTATTCTGCCCTGGTTCATTCTGACTGTGTCTCTCCAACTTCTCGATTAGACTAGAGGTTCTGCTTCTAATTATCTCGTGGGTGTTTAACGTACCTCTTTGCTCCGTACCTCTTTCCAAGCTTTCATCCAGTTGTCGCCCTTCCATTGTTTCACGTATACTGCTTTGTCATCCAAGATATTACACGTATAATGTCTATTTTTTACCAATACATATAGTCCCCCCACTTACCATTTATTTATCAATTGAATATTTGGTAAGTAGATACACATTTATGGCGAGAATTTTTTTGCCTCCATTCTATTCATGTCATTGCATCTGTCTGTGAACGTTCACTTTGCTTGTCACTTCTATTAAATGCATGTGCCACGTAGTGATTCCAGATTGGTTCTGCAATTCATTAGCGCACTTTAGGGATTTTTGCGGCTGCATCAGTCACGAAGTGACAATTTTAATAATGACTTTCACATCAGTATCTTTCCATTTTTTGACGGCCTTCGTGTATAAATACCCATCTTTTCCTTTGCTGCTACGAAAAACTTCTATCTTTCTTTTGCTGCTTGCGAGTCCTTCTTTATTGCAAATATGTCTTCTTTAAACCTAGACCCCAAAAAAGTAATAATAGTCGATGAACTATCTCCTTCTTCTGCTCCGATCCGGAGTAGGAGGGGCGGTAGATTAAGGAGTTTGGGCTCAACACCTTCTAGAGGGTCTTCTTCTTCTTAACGTAACTTTACTCCCCCACCAACTTCTAGGGTTATTGTTACTCCATCTTCTTCTAGGGCTAGAGCTTCTAGATCTTCTTCTAAGAGTAGAGAGTCCAGTGAACCACTTCGCGAACCAAAGGTAGATGAGATTGTACCCGCTGAATTTTCTTTCGTAAATGACAGTGAAGCCATAAGAAAACAGCTTTCTTCCATGACGTCTCATGATCGCGCTGATCTTTACCCTACTCAAATTACTGAGGGTTTGATTTCTCTTGTGCGCAGAGACTGTTATTGGAAATTTGATTTCCCGGTCTTGGTCCCCAATGAAAATCAAAGGATAACTTCTTACAAAGCAGGCTATTCTTTTGTATATACCTACCCTTTTACTTTGGGTTTCAGGCCTTCCATCGACCCTGTCATTATAGAGTTTTGTCAAATTTTTAACGTGTGTTTGGGATAAATCAGCCCTATCGTCTGGAGGGAAGTAGCATGCCTCAGATATTTGGCTAACTTAGCTTCACTTCCTTTTAACTTTTATCATCTTATTCACCTCTACTCTCCCAAGTTATTCCGCCAAGAAATCTTTACTCTTGTGGCTAGGAGTAAGAGAGTTTTAGTCAATCCTGATGATGATAAAGATAGAGGTTGGTATGCCAGGTTTGTTGATGCTCCTACAGATAGATTAGTAGGTGAAAGAAAATTTACCCTTCCCTGAGAAGTGGAACTTTGCATGTAAGTTTTTGTTTACTCACTTATTTCCTTATTCTTGATAGATGTTCAATACCGTGACTGTTTTTGTCTTTTTTCAGCAACCATGGGAACCGTCGAGGAGATTTCCGGTTTCCGTGGTTGGGTAGAAAAATTGTTGTTGATAGCTCCAATGGAAGAACGTTCTTGGAAATACCTTTCTGCAAGGTTTGGTTGGAAAGTAAAAACCCATGGTAAGTTTTTTTTTTACGTTTCCCTTTTCTCTCTTTTTTGAACTTCTCTAATCCATTTTGTTTGTTAGGATTTCCCGCTCGTGGTGTCACCGCTGCTGCTATAACTGCTTCGCAGCTTTCTTTGGCCAAGGCTCAAGAATTATCTTAAATTATTCTTCGTCAAAAAGGAAAGTGGATAGGACTCAAACCTCAGAATATGAGAAGGAGCAGGAGGAAGGCTCATTGGTTCGTAGGCCACGAGCAAGAAGAAGAGTCATATCTGATGACGAATCTGCTCCCCTTACTGGTCCATCTTCCATGCCTGAGCCTGATCATTCTACCGCGGCATACTCTGAGTAGAAACTCCTTCTGCAGCCACTGAGTTAGTTGAACAATTGTTCCATCAAGGTTTTGGCTCAATTTCAGAGGAGACGCCTCTTGCCATCTTTCCTCCTTCTGCTCCACTGGAGCTTCAGTCCGTCGTTCCTGTTGCTGTTTCTGCTTCCCCGTCTATGCCACCCATGGCTCCTTCATCTACTCCTGCTACCGTGCCTTCTATTATTGAAGTAGAGTCTTTTAGCAATGGGGAGATGAAGCGAATTATGATCGAGGTTCCTGCGGAAGGTATCCTCTTAAACAAATCAGGCCAGGCGGATGTGTGGTTGAAGCCTTTGATTGGCCCGGTTGAAAAGTCAAAATTGGAAAGTCATAGTTCCTAATGTGGATGAATGAGATTGTACACTCATCTTTGAAGGTAGCCTTCCTATTGTTTCTTCTTAACACTAGACTTTGTCGTATCTAATTTTCTCCCTTTTTTTGTGTAGATCAATCTCATTGGTACAGAGTTGATGAAAAGGATAGTACATACGGAGCAGTTAATGAATGACCATCATACTGAGGCTGATAACTGGAAGGAACAATTTGAGAGCCTTCAACTTGATATGGAAGCAGTAGAAGAGGAAATGTGCACCTTAGAGTAGCATGTTAGAGTAATTGTAGCGGAATTGGCCATCGAGAAGGCTTCATCAAGTCAAGCAGGCAAGGATAAAAACATCCTGGAGTCTTCCTTTGCGGAGCAACTTTCCCATGCTACTGAAGAGATAAGAAGCTTGAAGGCTTTGTTGGACCAGAAGGAGGCTTATGCTGGTGAACTTGTGCAATCACTTACTCAGACCCAAGAGGACCTCCGTGAATCTTCAAACAAGATTCAGTTTCTGGAAAGATCTCTTGCCCTTTTGCAGGCTTCTTATAATGCTATCGTGGTCGAAAGAGATGAGTTGAAAGTCGATATTGAACAATGGGAGAAAGATTACGAGGCTCTTGAGGATAAGGCAGATGTTGATGTGAGTTGGGCTTATTTGAATGCCCGGCTTGACACATTAATGGAAATGGGCCAAGAAAATTTTGACTTAGAAGCTGAAATTTCCAAGACTAAGGAGACGATTGAAAAGTCTCGACAAAGTCAAAATTTTTCATCACCTGAAGTTGAAATTCCAATGGGTTATGAGATCGTACCTGATGAAGCTGTTGCCCAAGCCTCGCCATCTCAAACTGCTCCTCCTGCTGGTGAAGATAATCCTCCTAGTGCCTAGTGAAAGTTTATCAACCCCTCTCTTTTTTTTTTTGGAACAATTGGTGGTTTCCCCCGGTCCCATTTGGGGGTGAAGTTTAGTTTAGTAAGTCCCCAATGACAACTTAGGGGAAACTTTGTATAAACAAATTTGGTTTAAACTAAGTTAATACTTATTTTTTACCATTATATAATATTAATATTTACATTTCTTAGCATGACTTATGTTTTTTCGAGTTTTCATTTTACTCTTAAGTTTTTGCATGCTTTACGTTCGGGTTTTTATTTTACCCCTTTGGTACTTAATTTTGCATTAAAAATGCTTCAGCATTTCGTGTCTTTTTTGAAATAAGCACGATTTATAAAAGAGGGCCCTTTTATGAACGACACCTAATGAAGAAGACGTCTCAACTTCATAATGGTGTAAACATACAAAAGAGATATAGGAATTCACATGTTTATTCCGAATAATGTTTTGCAGAAAGTTTTTATATTTTTCGAACTTTTGTAACATTTTACATGTGTTTCAGCATCGTCTATGACTCTTTCATAACTGTTTTCTTTTACAACAGGTTTTGAATAAACACGGGGGTATAAATTTCTTCCCGTAACTAAATTATGCCTTTAACCTAAACATTTGTTTATATTCACGAGTATGTTCTTTGTAGGTTTCTGAATCAGGCTTTGTGTTTTTGTCTTTGGCTCTTTGATTCTGCTCATAACTTTTGACTTGTTAGGGAAAATGGATCTTCAGGCTTGAACTTTGACTCTTTTGATAGTCTTATTTTCCTCTTTCCATACTGTATAGTCCCCCAAGTGTTTGAGCTTTGAAGAATAAAATCTCGAGCACTTGACTATTCCTTTCTTGTGGTCCTTTTCCTGAAAAGGAAAAACATACGGGACTCGAAGGTAGTTTAGATGATGACTGCTTAATCCTTTGAAACATCTATCAAAAAGTTGTAACCCTAGACCGGGAATTCAGTTTTTTCCTCGTGTCTATTCAGGTCTAATATCATCATCTGGTTGTGGGTTAGCTTTTTGCCTATCATCTAAAATGGTTAGCATAATTTTAACTGTTCTAAATAAAATTGAACGTAATGATACCTGACTGTAGGTATTCCTTTTCCTTAGAAGTAATATTTCTTCAAGTGAACAGCATTCCAACTTGTTGGTAAAATTCTGCCATCCATGGTTTCCAGCTCATAAGCACCTTTCCCAGCAATACCACGCACTTTGTAGAGTCCTTCCCAATTTGGATTTAATTTTCCTGCTCCAGTCTCCTTTGTTGATTGAAAAACTTTCTTAAGGACAAAGTCTCCAATTTTGGAATATCTGAGGTGAGCTTTTCTGTTGTAATATCGCTCTATGATTTGTTTTTGAGCTGCCATGCATATTAAAGCAGCTTCTCTCCTTTGCTCGAGTAAATCCAGATTTGTTCTCAACTCGTCATTGTTTGTTTCTTCTGTTGCTATTGTGAATCTGATGCTCGGTTCACCAATTTCCACTGGTATTAGAGCTTCTGAGCTGTAAACAAGCACGAATGGGGTTTATCCCGTGGCTGTCTTTGAAGTAGTTCTATATGCCCATAATACTGCCGGTAGTTCTTCAGGCCAATTTCTCTTAGCTTTTTCCAATCGTTTCTTCATATTGTTAACAATGATTTTATTTGACTCTGTTTGACCGTTAGCCATGGGATGATATGGTGAAGAAGTGTCGTTTGATTTTCCAGCTTTGGAAGAATTCTGTGATTTGAGAGCCTATGAATTGTGGGCCATTGTCACATACAATTTCCTTTGGTACACCAAAATGACATATGATGTTTCTCCATATGAAACTTTTCACTTCTTTTTCTCTCACATGTTTAAAAGCATCTGCCTCTACCCATTTTGAGAAATAATCTTTTAATACAAGTAAAAATCGTACCTTTCCTCTGGTTGGGGGTAGAGGTCCTACTATATCCATTCCCCATTTCATAAATGGCCAAGGTGATACAACCGGGTGTAGTAATTCTGCGGGCCGATGCATATTGTTAGCATATCGCTGACATTTATCGCATTTAGCTACGAAATTTTCAGCATCTTTTTTCCATCTTAGGCCAATAGTACCCTACTCTGATTAGGGTTTTGACTAAGGATCTTGCACATGCGTGGTTACCACAATGTCCTTCGTGTACTTCTTTCATCACGTACTCAGTTTGGTTTGGTCCAAGGCACCTTGCTAGGGGATCTCCAAACATTTTGCGATACAGATTGTCACGAACTAAGCAGTACCGTGCAGCTTTTCAGCGAAGTGTTTGAGCTTCTTTCTTATCTTTAGGCACGGTACCATTCTGCAAAAAATTTACAATTTCGTTTCTCCAATCCCAGGTTAGATTTTAAATGTTACCTCGTTCTTGTCCTGGTCAATTGCTGAATGAAATAAATGTATCACAATAACATTGTCTTTATTCGTTACATCTGTAACTATTGCAAGATTAGCTAACACATCCGCTTCTGCGTTTTCCTCTCTAGGTACTTGCATAATCTTCCATGACTGGAATTGCTGCACCAGGACTCGTGTCTTTTCCAGATACTGTTGCATTCGAGTCTCTCTAGAAGTATAAGTCCCCTGCATCTGGTTCACCACTAGTTGAGAGTCACTTTGATCACGATCTTCTCAATTGAGAGTTCTCGTGCTAATTCGAGTCCTGCAATGACAGCTTCATACTCTGCTTCATTGTTAGTAATAGGATAACATTTAATAGCTTTCCTTATCTTTTCACCCGAAGGTGGTATTAAAACAATTCCCATCCCGGCTCCTTTGATATTAGAATAGCCGTCGATGAATAGAGTCCATATTCCTAGATTAGCTCCGGTAAAGATTTGTAACTCTTTTTCAACTTCAGGAATTAAGCTAGTGTTAAAATCTACGACAAAATCGGCTAAAACCTGAGACTTTAGTGCAGTCCTAGGTTGATAGACTATGCCATATTCACTTAGCTCTATTGCCCATTTAGCCAGTCTACCTGACAGTTCTTGCTTATGCAAAATATTTCTCAAAGGATATGAAGTTACGACAGTAATTGGATGACACTGAAAGTATGGTCTTAACTTTCTAGCTGTCATGATTAGATCCAAGGCTAATTTTTCTAGATGAGGATATCTAGTTTCAACATCTAGTAAGGACTTACTTACATAGTAGATAGGAGATTGCCTACCTTTGTCCTCCCTTACCAGGGCTGCACTTACGGCTATTTCTGCCACAACAAGATAAATGTATAACCTTTCCCCTTCCTTTGGTTTAGATAGTAGTGGGGGATTCGATAGATAAGCCTTCAAGTCTTTAAGAGTTTGTTGACATTCATCAGTCCATTCGAACTGATTCTGCTTCTTTAGTACTGAGAAGAATTTGAAACTCTTCTATGAAGATCTGGAGATGAATCTTCCTAAAGTTGCAATCCTACCTGTTAATCTTTGAACTTCTTTTTTGCTCGTTAGTACATCAGGTATTTCTTCAATAGCTTTAATTTGAGCAGGATTTACTTCAGTGCCTCTATTTGATCCGAGAAAACCCAAAAATTTACCTGATTCGACGCCAAAGGCGCATTTTTCTGGATTTAACTTCATGTTATATCTGCGGAGGATCTCGAAAGTAGTCGAGAGGTGTTGTAAATGATCTTCTACCTTCGTTGACTTTGCCTACATGTATGTACACCTCCATTGTTTCCCCCAGATGTTCCTGGAATATCTTGGTCACTAGCCTTTGATACGTGGCTCCAACATTTTTCAAGCCAAAAGGCATGACTTTGTAACAATAAGCTCCCTGTTTGTAATAAAGGAGGTTTTTTCCTCGTCTGAGGGGTCCATTTTTATCTGATTGTAACCAGAATATGCATCTAAAAAGCTTAATAATTTATGACCTGTAGTGGCATCAATCATTTGATCTATGTGCGGTAATGGAAATGAGTCTTTTGGGCATGCTTTATTCAGATCTGTATAATCTACGCATACTCTCCATTTACCGTTCTTTTTAGGTACCACTACGGTATTAGCTAACCAATTAAGATATTTTACCTCACGTATTGAACCAATTTTTAAGAGTTTCTGTACCTCTTCATCGATCACTTGATTCTTGAACGATCCCTGCTTTCTTTTCTTTTGCTTGACAGGTACGAAGGATGAGTCTTCATTTAGTTTGTGAGTCATCACTTCTGGGAGTATACCTGTCATATCTGAATGGGACCAAGATAAACAATTTGCGTTAACTTTTAGATATTCAATTAACTTACCTCTTCTGGTCGGGCTTAGCCTTGCTCGTATGTGGATTTTGTGCTCAGGCTTAAGCTCGAACAATGGAACAACTTCGAGCTCCTCAGTCGTTGTCTTGATATTTTCATTCTCTTCTGGTTCTTGAATAACATCAGGTCTAGAATCCATGTTCGGATGTTTTGATGTGACATCCGTGGTGATTTGATTCACCGTGTCTTTATCATTTTCTTCCGTGTCTGTTCGAGTTGCTCCCTCGTCTTTTGATTCCTCCGCTATTTCTTTTTTATTGGAATGCATCACTGAGTTGATGTTTCTTGAAGTCTGTTGATCACCTTAAATTTGCTGGATTCCCCATCTGGAAGGGAATTTGATTACCTGATATAGGGTGGATGGTACTGCATCCATGTCATGGATCCATGGTCTCCCCATGATTATATTATAAGCCATAACTGTATCTATAACTTGAAATTTCGTTTCCTTGATGACGCCTTCTGCATAGGTATTAAGCTCAATTTCTCCTTTTGTTATAACAGTAGATTTGTCAAATCTGGGAAAGGAATGTGCTTTTGGAATTACACGGTCCCCCATTAACATCTCTTACACAACCCTCAGCAAAATGATATTGACCGAGCTACCTCAATAAATCAATACTCTTTTCACATTAATGTCATGTATAAGTAGAGATATTACTAGTGTGTCGTTATGTGGAAGCAGTAATCCATCAGCATCTGAGTCGTCGAATGAGATGCTTTCAGCCTCCAAAGTTTCACGAGACCGTTTCCCGTGGGTCACTGTAAACTTGGTCATCCTTTTTGCTGAAGTATAAGTTACGCCATTTACCTCATCTCTTCCATTTATCACGTTTACAGTTATCTTCGGAGATGGTGGCTTTGGGGGCTCCTGCCTATTCTTCATATATGCATGTTTACCTTTTTCACTAAACAGTTATGTTAGATAACCTTGTTTTAATAAGTGTTCTACCTCACCTTGCAATAACCTGCAGTCTGATGTTTTGTGCCCATGATCATTGTGAAATTCACACAAGAATTTTGGGTTCCTTCTGTTTGGATTTGACCTTATTTCTTTGGACCAACGAACTTTATCACCCATATTTCTTAATACTGTAACTAATTCGGAAGTACTTATATTGGAATTGTAATCTCCAATTCTTGTATTACCTCTACTTCACTCATCTCGATCCTTTCTGGATTTTGATGATGATTAGCTCGAATCTCAATTTGACGGTCTGTGCTCAGGTCGTGGGCTTTCAGATTTGGAATGAGCCTCTCATCCCGAAGGTCTCATGTATGGATCGTACCTATTTTTTCCAGTTCTCCTTTCTGATTCGGAGCATCTAGAACTCATCCTGTCTTCTGATTTTGATTGGGCAATAGTATCTTCCTCAATTCGTAATTTGGTGATGTACCTGTTATAAACATTGTTCCATGTCGTAGTTGGGAAGCCTCTCAAGATTTCTTTGAGTCTCCTCGTGGCTTCAGAGCTTTATCGTTCAAATTACTTGCAAAGGCCATAGCTGCCCAATTGTCAGGTACTCTAGGTAGAAGCATCCTTTCACGTTGAAACATGTCTACGAATTCACGAAGCAACTATGTATCTCCCTGTTTTATTTTGAATATGTCTTCCATTCTCTATTCCACTTTTTGCGCATCGGAATGTGCTTTTATAAACAAATATGCAAGCATTTTCAAGCATTTTGAATTTCTTGGTGAGTGTCTCCCCAAACTTTTTGACCAACACGGATTCAATTTCTTGCTTAGTTAGGTCGTTTCCTTTTACTCCTGTGGTGAAAGCAGTAACATGATCACGTGGATCAGTTGTCCCATTGTACTTTGGTATGTCAAACATTTTGAATTTCTTGGGAATCGGCAAAGGTGTTGCACTTGGCTTCCAGGGTGAGAGTATTTATCAATATCAATACCCTTGATGACAGGTGGTACTCCAGGAATTTGCTCAATGCGATCATTTTTTTCCTTCACCTGTTTCTACAAGGTTAGTATTAAAGATTGTAAATCTGAATTATTAGACATACCTGGTCTTCCTCCAAGTGATTCATTTAGAGTGCCTATACTTCCTGAATTTGCTAGTCCAGATTGTGGATTTTCTACAATCGCGATGTTTTTTGGAGGAGGCGTAGGTGTCACAGTTGGTAGCCCCCTCATGAAAGCTTGAAGAGCTTCACTCACATATTCACCAACCATCTGCTTCACATGATCTTGTTCTCATGTTTGCTCGTTTCCAATTTGATCATTGTTGTGAGTTGTAGATCTTTCTGGGGAGTTGTCCCTTCAACCTCGTGGGGATCCCTGAGGCGATGGAATTGGGGTTCCAGTTGTTTGTTGGTTGTCGTCGTCGGTATTCGACATGATTCAATAAAGATTATACGAGAAAAAGCAAAGATTATCAGATTCCCGGTAACGCAACCAATTTGTTTAACCAAAGAATTGGATTCTTAGTCAAAGCTATTTTAAGAAGTACTCTAGCTACTGATAACCAAAGAGATTAGCTAATAATAGGATTTAGACTTGTAAATAAGAAAGCAACAAGATAGCATAAAAGTAAGTATATTTCGGTAGTGGGTCGAACGTGTCCATACAAGTGAGATTTTACTCCCTTTTATAGGGAATTTCTTAATATAACGTTTACTCTCCTTAATGATTGAGCATTAGTGAATATTTATATCATTAATGTAATGTTACAATAGGTAATCGTAACTGTTGCATGAAAATTCTGTAACGTTTAGCTCATATATTGAAGATCTATGAATCTGCCCCTTATTCTGCCCTGGTTCATTTTGACCGTGTCTCTCCAACTTCTCGATTAGACTAGAGGTTCTGCTTCTAATTATCTCGTGGGTGTTTAACGTACTTCTTTGCTCCGTACCTCTTTCCAAGCTTTCATCCAGTTGTCGCCCTTCCATTGTTCCACGTATACTGCTTTGTCATCCCAGATATTACACATGTAATATCTATTTTTTACCAATACACCTAAGTGGGCCTAAACGAACCCAACGAATATATTTAAAAAAAATAAATTTCTGTCAAAATGGCCATTTTTAGTTGTTAGTTCATTTAAAAAATGGTTGTTTCTAGTCGTTGGCTATTTATAAAATAGCCATTTAATCCCCCAACTTTGTTTTAACCCCAAACTTTTTATAATTACACGTTTTCCCTATTTTCAACTATAAATACCCCCTCATTCTTTCATTTTTCTTACAAAATCATCAATTTCTCTCAATCTCTCTCATTTCTCAAACTCAAATTGAAGTATTCAAGTCTTAACGCATCTCTCATTTCTCAAACTCAAATTCTCAATTCAAGTTAAATCATGCCTGGTGATTCTAGAGTGCGCTCATATGTTCGGGAATACTTTAATGTGGTGGAAGAAAATGAAGACGTTTACATAATAAAGTGCAAGAACTGTGGTCGAGTCTTCACTCATCGTCCAAAGTTGGAGGGCACAGGCTATTTAAGGAGGCATATAAAGAGTTGCCTTGCGCATTCTCCAAACATTCATATTTAAGATTTTAAGTTGATTTGAGACAATTTGTGTTATTTTAAAATTATAAGATGTATTATGCTTAATGTTTTAGTTTGTTAGATTAATTTGAAGTATTATTAATTTATTATGCAAT